>JBBPSN010000100.1:4094-43476 GCA_038093615.1 Austroboletus olivaceoglutinosus | reverse complement strand
ATCCAATTCACTAAGTTATCCACTTATCAGTACTATTTCTATTGTTGACCTGTTAGGTTAGTTGACAACCAGCAGCTTATAGTGAGATTGGGCCTGGGGGATTTGATTGAGGAATACACCTAGCATTTTATTCATTCATTTCCTAGAAGAAACATCACTGGACCTTACTACCCTAGTCACTTAGGATCTCCATGAACCCCCTTCTCTTAAAGAACTTTGTACTACCTCTGAGTGCACGCTCACTGTTCAAGTCTGCTTTACCATCGAGTGTAGCACTCAAGGACTGTTCGGGATATTCCCTCGCCTAGGTACCAACCCTAGCCAGGAGACCAATGTTCCGACATGGGTACTAGCCCTATTTAAGGTTTTAGGGCATGATGCTATCATTAGCATAACAAGTTTGATTATTAATTTAATCATCCAACTAATCTTCCAATCATATTTCCTTGTCCAATCCTACCTCCAGTCCTCTAATCCAAAATACAAAGATACTGTTTACACAAGGGTGCAATTCTCATCACCGTTGTAGAGCTTAGCACTGCTCTACAGTACTATTCCTACATTTCCGACCTGTTTGCCATTGCCCAAAGTGAGTTCTCACATGTTCAAGCTACTCCAGACTACTTTCCTGTGATCTGAGCACCATTCCCACACCCCAGTCTCAGCTCTGAGTCATGTTGGACATCCGAGATATGCTTGGACTATATCATTATTGATTGGACTCATTATTTTTACCTCAAAACCTTTTTACCTTATGTTTAGACTTTTGGTCTATTGTTTTCGGACACAATTACATACCTTACACAGTCCTGGGAATGCCCAGACTATAAAACCTGTCATTAGCTTTTGTTAATGCATCTTTCTGCACTCATCACCTATTTTCTGCTCAAAGGAAGTTCATCATGGGACTTCCACTCACTGTCCACTGTTCTTCATTGACTGCTGCACCTTTTGACAACATTTCCCGTGCACCAAGCACTTTTCCCACACCCCAGACTACCTCCAAACTACCCAACGACTTCTCCTCCTCACCTAGAACTTTACAAGAACCTACTGGGATCCTCTTTGGGGATAAACTTATCGCATTCCACACCTATATACCTGGTCCTGGCTGTCCACACAGTCAGGATTACTGTTTTATACTGTGCAACTAAAGCCACCATCTTCACCTCTCCAACCCTTGAACTACCCTTGTACTCACATGCACTCTGCCAACCTCTCATCTAACCACCAGAGTGTGTTGGTTAGTCAGTAGGCTCTTAAATACAATATTCTGATATTTAAAAGAGGCTTGATAGCATGAAAATCTATGAATTTGCTAAAAGAAAACATTAGGGCACCTGGCCCTTGATGTGATAGTTTGATCTGGGCATGGAAAAAACTAGTCCGAGTGCAATAGTATGCCAGAGCAGCATGTTTTAGCTGTGCTCCATTTAATCTTTTCTATACACTACTTATTCTTGGACTTATCTAGGGGTAATAAAAATGTAGGTACAAATCTTAACAATAAAAACTTATAGTAAGGGCAGAAATAAGTATATAGCTAATATTTGGGTATGTATTCTATATTTCCAAGCCCAGGACTTGGATTCTATTGTGTCCTGAACTTGTTGGTAAGTGAAATAGAGGTTTATAGGGAAGATACCAGGCTTGTGTGTAGTCAAGAAATCAACTTCAAGTTGAGCTATACTAATGGTTTTATTGTCATTAGTATTGACTTCTTACATTTGCCTTTGACATGCACATCATAGGAGGTTACAGTAGTATTGTAGAGTACTATCTAAACTTGTAGGTGCATTAAACTTAACATACTTTGGGTAATTAAGGTATCTGTATAATAGTATACTAGCAATAAAGTCTTCATTAGGCAGATGTGTTTGTAGAATTTCTTTAATAAAACAGAGTGAATTTGCACTTGGAGTAATTTGTTAAGGAATTTGCTATATTGTAAATATATTAGTGCAATCATAACTCCATGTACACCATATACAGTTATGTAAGTATCCCAACACTTAGCAAACTGGCTGGGTGTGAAAATAGCATGAATAGATTATATGAGGGCTAGTATACCTTCACATAAATATTGTAAATAGGGTATAAGCTGTTTTGGTGATATTGTAGATTGTGCAATATATAGCTTGTAGCTTGACTGCCTTTGATATAAATATTAGGTAAATAGCTAGATAGATCTTCACTATTGAGAGTCTCATTTGCATCACATTGCTCTCATTGGTAGTTCTTGAGGTCACCATACAAGATCATGGTAAGGTGAAAGATGGTATTCAAGGCAATTTGACATTACTATCCTCTGAAAAGCAGGGGCTTTTTATCATGGATATACTCTATTGTTGGAAATAGATTAGATTGCTTGATAGTAGGATATAGCTTAAGGCTTTCATGTGCATCAAATGTACCATTAATTAAAGAAATAGTATTGTTGAAGTGTAATATGTTACTTGTGTGCACAGTAGCTGGACTAAAAAGTAGTTTTGGGTGCTCTATGATAAGTGTAGATTTGCTAGGATTACTAGAAGGGGAGTTATACCATATGGATTATTCAGGAGTTATGCAAGTTAGATAACCTTTGCTATCTTCACTACAGAAGCTATATGTATCATCCTCATCAAAGTTATTAGTGTCAAATAAGCTGATTGAGATAAATGATGGTATTGGACTACCAAGAGTACTGGTTTGAGATAGAGGTTTGTTGATTGCTGCAAAGGTGGTAACATACTTGCTATATACAGGATAAATAATAGGAGGTACTATACATAGATTATGTACACAAGATGCATTGATTGCATTAAGTGCTTTTAGGTCTGTATAATCACCATATTTGATATTGTGTTCTGCCTGCTGGCTAAGCTTGTTACATTCCTTAGAATCTCCCAAGTTTTTATAGTCAATGACTGGGATATTACATGATGCACATTGGTATGTAGATAGAATACTATTTGTTTTCTTAACTCTCCCATCATTTTCCTCCTTAGTATCTGACCAGATAAGGATACAATAGGATGCTGAAAAAAGAATATTAAAGCATGGTTTGGTATTCATAATCCCTGTCATAAAAGAATAAGAATTGAGGTGGAATTTCACCAATAGTGGGATTCTGATTATATAAAGCAAATGGGATTGGTAATGTAATTTTACAAGCATCATTAGGTAATAAAAGAGTTGGTATGCCAATTGTGGCTTTATTTGCATTTGTAAGGTTTGGTGTAGGTAAGGTCATAGGAATAAAATATGACAAGATATAATAGTTATATATATTGTAAATATGATGGTGAAATGCATTGAACTGTGCTGTATTTAGGATTAGGTGATTGGCATGATAGTTCAATCCAAATAGAGATGAGAGTTGTTTGTAGGGTGGTTGGTTAGCTATATGACTATTGTCATATTTACTGTATATAGCTTAATTACATGAGCTCCAATATGGATAAGACTTGAATCTGGCTGGAAGGCAGTGATGTATACATTATACAAGGATACTACTATTGAGTCCTGACTAGCTTTTGATATTAAGTCTTTATAGTAATCCAGGAGTAAATAGAGTATATGAACCAACTAAGCATATTGGCTACCATTGCTTAGCACAATAAAGATACCAGTAGTTATGGTTGACTAGTAGGGGTGTTATAGGATTGTATGGGATTTATTGGGTGTGGCTATTGAGCTTTGGCATAATGGTATTTTATACTTTAGTAATTAGAATGTATTAGAGATTTATAAAAGCCTACTCCTTGTGGTGGGCCCCAATTGTCATTTCTATGGAATATGGATGAATAGAAGACTAGATACTTCCTCAAGCAAATTCCCTAGGCCCAAACTCACTATAAACTGCTAGTTGACAATAAACCTAACAAATCAAGTAATAATAAGATTGAATAAGTAACAAAACTTAGTAATATAAATCCCTGGTTGTTCTTCCAAGTCAAGGTTATTAGCCAAAAGACTTGGTTGGCTTTATTCTAGCTTGTATAAGCTCAGGGGTTGGTCTAAAAATAGCAAACAAGTATTAAAAGACCTAATCAATAGATTTAGTAGTTATACAAATGAATAGATTAGTGATTTGCACAGGAACTATAGGGGTGACAGATATAAGACTGTGTTAGATTCTTAAAGCAGACTTATGAGTCATACAGAAGGCTATGTATCCAATTATGGGTGAACTTTATTGTTTATACCAATTTGGCAATTTGCAATTGCAGGGTTTTATGGCTATACTGCTAATAGGCTGTATTGATTCCTGCAGGGTATGGCTGTGCATCCCAATTGGAACAGGCTATGTAGCTTCCTTTAAGCAACCTGGAACCTTATTCTTTACCAAATTAAGTACTTGTCTTTTTTGGCTTAGTCTAGTAATTATAGTACTGGCTAGGAGAGCCATATTATGTGACCAATATCAGGTGATTACTAATCACCTAACCATAGTGACAATTATGGGCCTATTATATGAAAAGAAATGATTAGAATAAGTATACTAATATAACTACTATTACATATGTATATAGTGAAAACATACAAGAAAGAAATTACCATGTCTCTACAACAACTTAAGATAAATTACAAAAATATTAGGATATATAATCCACTATGTGGACCTTCTTTTGACCACAGGAATAGGTTATAGCTTATGTTCCTGACTCAACATGATTCCAATTATATACAGGTCAGTGAGATGTGTAGTTTATGCACCTCATTATATATATATAGGGTGGTGACTTGCACACGAATTGAGTTATGTTGAGTCAGGAACACAGCATCTCAATAATTCCAATGGTCAAAAAATGGTCCATATGATAGACTATTTTTTTCATGATATTATCTTCAAAATTCATGGAAATACAAACATTTCTTTCCAATTATTTACACTTTGCTACACTACTAGCCTAAGTTGCTAGTCAAGTTACCCTAGATTACCCTAATCATGTAATCAGCCCCTGTTCTGGAATAAGAAGTCATGTAATTGCAGATTACATGCCTGGAGTCACCTGACCATTGCTTGAATAAGCTCACAGTCACTTTGATCAAGCCAACATGGGAACAATCCAGATTGGTTCCAGATCTAAGACCTGTGGGAATGCCAAGTAACCAAGCATGAAACAGGCTTGGCATCAGTAGTGTTCATATGCCCACAAGGCTATACAAGGCTATACAATGGCTCAAATAAAAGTCCCAATGTTGGGGTATTTTGGAAAGATGTGACATTTGCAAAAGAACCAAAATATATTAGCTCTAACCCTTCCTGGGTAATCGATAACCCTAACCCTTACCTTGAAGATGAGCTAATAGTCATGTGATTTGGTTGCCATGGCACTGAGATATAACCATTTCAAAATAACATGTCATTGGGACACTTATTTGACCCTAATATTATCAATTATTATTTGGTAAATAACATAATGTTCTGATGGATGATGTGTTTCAACCCTGTCTCATTATGTAACTTACATAACCCTGAGCACTATAAAGAGCAGGAATACCACCAAGCTAACCCTACTTCACCATAAAACCTATTTCCACCTCTGCTAGAGCTAATATCCTGTTTCTCTCTGAATCTGGTCTTTTTGCTAGAAAGATATCCTTCCAAACTGGTCTGGGGAAGTCCACTGTGGCCAGGGTTATCAAAGAAATGCATTCAGGCAAGGAAAACATCAAATTAGGCCCTCCTTCCAAGTTTTCCCCTATTGAGAGAAGGAGAATTGTCTCTAGTATTACCTCTGGCAAGGTTGAGAATGCTGTCCAAGCAACCCATCTCATCAATTCCACTCTCTCCTCTCCTGTCTCTTTCTAAACTGTTTGAAATATGCTAAAGTCTGCATCTCTAAAGGCTGTAGTCAAGAAAAAGAAACCACTTTTGTCTGTTAGGCATAGAAAACATAGGCTGGCCTTTGCTCTCAAGCACCAACACTGGACTGTGGAGGACTAGACTAGGGTAATTTGGTCAAATGAAACCAAGATTAACAGGATTGGGTCAGATGAAAGGAAGTATGTGTGGAAAGTGGTAGGAAAACCTTTGCAAGACAAGAAGGTACAGGGAACAGTATAGTTTGGAGGAGGTTCCTTGATGGTTTGGGGGTGCATGGACTGGAATGGTGTGGGAATCCTTGCAAAGGTGGAAGGGAGGATGAATGCTGAGCAGTATATCTCCATTTTGGAGGATAATCTGCTTTCTACTATGGAAAATTCTGGAATCCCTGAGGAGAGCATTATCTTTCAACAAGATAATAATCCCAAGTACACCTCTAAAAAAGCCCAGAAGTGGCTGGAATCTCAAGGTATCAAGGTTCTTGATTGGCCAGTACAATCTCCAGACCTTAATCCAATTGAACATCTTTGGCAAATCCTCAAAAAGAAGCTCAACAGCTATACAACACCACCAAAAGGGGTTTGGAAGCTTTGGGAAAGAATTGATGTGGAATGGGGCAAGATAGAGGTTGAGGAATGTCAAAGATTGATAGAAAGCATGCCTAGAAGACTAGAGGCAGTGATAAAAGCAAAGGGAGGGCATACAAAGTACTAAAATTGTGAAATAGAAATGTTGCTCAAATAAGTGTCCTAATGACATGTTATTTTGAAATGGTTATATCTTAGTGCCATGGCAACCAAATCACATGACTATTAGCTCATTTTCAGGGCAAGGGTTAGGGTTATTGATTACCCAGCAAGGGTTAGAGCTAATATATTTTGGTTCTCTTGCAAATGTCATATCTTTCCAAAATGCCCCAATATTAGGACTCTTATTTGAGCCATTGTATATTACATCTATACATGGGTAAACAAAATGATTAGTGAAATGAAGTAGACATTAGAGCAAAGCAATTAATAGAATAAAGTGGCTAAGTAAAGTGGACTATCTCTGGCTGGCAATTAGTAGTACAATTTAGATAACATATTCCATTAAGCTGTGACATCAATAAGAACAAAAGAAAATTCCAACTATTATGTTATATAATACATTAAGATGGTATTATATTAGCCTGAATGTGTTCTTGTTCATTAGCGACACTTCCTCCCCAAATTCTATTACTTTCAACTTTGTTGCATATAAGTATTTCATCAACATATGCCATGCAATGACCACAGGCTCAACTACTAATTTCTAACTGACACAGTACATGGCACACCTCTTCACAGACAATAGTGGGGCAATCAGATTATTATATCCTATACTACCACTGTCAGTCAATGATATCACAGAATTGCATGACCTCTGCCTTTTCTGCAAGTAGAAGGGTAACAATATTATAGTTTACTTCTTCATCCTCCCTGCATTCAATGAGCTCTCCATCATGACCATGGCACCAGCCTACTACCATATCCTGCTGTGGTGTTTTATCTGGAAGCATGAAGTACTTTTCCATATTATGTTTATACCCACAAAACCTGACCACCTGAAAAAGGACATTCTGAATGTGATTCAGAATCATCTTTATTATATGAACTGCATTTTTTGTTGTGTAACCAAGTGGCTCTCTAATGCAGCCAAACAGATGCCCTAAGACTATGTATGATTCTTCAAGTGCTTCATGCTCAAAGAGTACTTCATTGCCAAGCATGAGCTGAGCACAATAATTGTCTGGCAGGGGTATAGTGAAATCAATTTGAAAACTACTGATGTGTTATCACTTGGTACATGCTTTGTAACATATGATGCATGGTATTAACAGAAGCATGCAAAGACTAGAAGGAACACTAGAAACATTTTGGTCCTAAATAGGATGAGTCCTGCTATTGGTGGGACATAAACTGTATGACAGAGGAATAGAGGAAACTACTTTTAAAGGAGATCATAACAAACTTTAGCAAATTCTATGAGTTATATCCATATGCTCAAATGGAGGTACCAAAGGATAAGAACAAGAATGACAAGAATAATAATCAAGATGCCTTAATGCATCTATGGTGGAGGTGAGTAGACCCCATTAATTATATACAAATGCTTAATATTGTTTATATTACACACATTATTGCTGATTTCTGAACTTTGTATTATGTTTCATGTAATTTAGCATATAAAATAATATTTATTCAGCATATATCTGAAGTAACCAACCACATATGTGATGTAGTATATATGCTGGTGACATATAGCATTCTTTGCCATAAATCAGATGCCAGGCTGAGGCTTTAGTGTATTACTGTATGCTGAGTTATAGGTGGGCATAGTTTAAATGGGATTAATATGATCCTTTTACAAATAACATTTCATTGCACTACTATATGATAGATTTATATATTGGCTAAAAAGAAGAGATTGATCAAGGGCCCAGGATCCCTTCATAATCATTTTTGCAATTCCTGAATTGGATCCACAATTCACCATTTTTTTATTACCATATCCAAGATTTTCTTTGCTTGGTTACCCCCTCCATTTAGCTCTGAAACTACTGTATTTGTTTTCTTCAGTTTGATCTCATCCTCATCTTGCAGAAATACTGATGGGTTAATTTTGATGATAGTAGCCATTGCAACAAATGATCTATGTTAAAATGTAGCTGTAATATAATATACCAATTAATAAATTAATACTTTCTGGAAATCAAAAAGTTCACTCATGATAGATTTGAATCAACTAAGAGAGAGCAATCACCATCCAGAATACCTTTCTCAACATACTGGGATATATGGCATTGAATGACTGATAGCATAACCTAATACCATTTTTCAATTTGAAATTAAATGCCAATAACATCTGGGTGAGGTGTATTGTATTATTACTGAGTAAATGTCCACTAGACACAATCATGGGTATTGGCATATAAACCATATGGTTGGCTCCTGGTGGTTGGATCTTACAAATAGTAAGTGATATATATATATTGGAAACCTATAAGTTTAGGGTACATACAAGATTGTTTCCTATTCAAGGGGCACCATCCCAAGCTTGACATTGTTTATATATGTTTCTGTTGCCATTATATTTGCATAGTATTCAGACCACTTTTTGTAGATATCACTTTGAACTATTTCATTCACCTGGTCCAAATGGATATACAATGACCTTGAAAACCATTGCAATAACTAACCCTAATACAATGCACAAAGTGCACTGCAATCACATAGGTAAATCATGCCAAGATTTGCTGGAGACAAAGATAGTACATACTCTTGGCTACAATATTGCCCCCTAAGTCATGTGATTTCATAAGGGGACTATAGAAATATAAGTATTACAAAACAGTAACCTTATTGCAATAGTTTTTGAGTGTTTGGTATCCATGATTACCTAATACTTGGTATAGCCTTCCTTTGCTTTAAACACTGCCTAAACCCTTTTAGTGATGCTTTCAATCAACTTTTGACACTCCTTAACTGGTATCTTCTCCCACTCTACCTGAATTGTCTCCCATAACTCATAAACTCCACTAAGGGGGTGCTTATGCTCTACAAGCCTCCTTTTGAAACAATTCCAAAAATGCTCAATGGGATTTAAGTCAGAAGACTATGCAGGCCATACCATAGTCTCAAAATCCTACTTTTCTAGCCATTTCTCAATCTTCTTGTAAGTATACCTGGGAATATTGTCTTGCTGAAAGATAATGTCAGGCAGATTGAGACCATAAACTACAGAGTATTCAGAAGCTCATCCTTTAATATTTGAAGATAAAGGTTCTTATTTATCCTATCATCAATCTTGGCAGCATAGCCAACTTCCTGCCAAGTTATACACTTCTATATTATCAAGGAACTTTATCCAAACTTGATTGTATCTTATACCAATCTGTTACTTAGCCCCTCTCTTGGCTTTTTCTGTCCACTTATGCCCATTTAATCCTAGGTGATTGATTTTGGTCTTATTAGATTATACAACCCTCTTCCAATCCTCTATAGTCTAATCCTTATGAGCATATGCAAAGTCAAGATAAGCTTTGTGATGCCTAGCAAAGAGAAAAGGGTATTTGAACTTGACTACAACTTTCATACCAGCTTTCTTCAAGTGAAGGTACACTGTGCTGGCAGAAAGAGACTGGTTGATGATATTGGTAAGGGCATGGGTCACCTGGACAGCATTTTTTACCTTGCCAGAAGAAATGAGATGCTGAGCATGGTAGATGTTAAAAAGGGAAAGCTTGGTTAGGCAACCTCCAGTGGACTTCTGAAGCCCAGATTACTCTTTGGAGTGAAGCCTAGAGATGGTGGACACATTGTGGCCAGTGGTAGCAGCAACAGAATATGCAGATTGACCTGCATCAAGAAGAAAAAGAATAGTGCCTTTTTATATAGCAAAGAGAAATCACACAATAGTAATACTTAAGCAGAGTTTTGACATGCTCTAATTGGCTCTGACATCTCCTCTGACAAGGGTCTGGATGGTGAAAAGTTGCCATTGCCATTCGGGCAGAGTTTAAATTTAATGCTTGTATATTAAACCCTGATGTGTTGGTCTGCAAGGCTGTAGGCTGTCCTCCTTACTTCAGCCACCTCATCGATAAACCTTAATAGCGCTCCCCCACCAGCCCCTATACCCACAACCAATGCATTCCATGGCTGTGGCTCCAAGAGTGGTGGATACAATCAATGTCGAACTCAAGACTTGTCCATTGTCATTACCCCTCCACCTTCAGAGACTTCAAAGAAGTTCACCATCCACTGGATTGCAAACCAAACAGACATTCTTGTTGCATGGCTCAAGGCATGCCTTGCTAATTGTAATGTACTTTTCTCATAAAACAAGGGAGATCATGTGGACCCCCAGGATAACTCAAAACCATCCGGCAAGAACAAGGTGTCCATTTGCGGGAATATTGTGCAGTCCATATTTAGAAATGACACAGACTGGCAAGACCACTATGCCACTCTAGCCAAGAAATTCGCCATTTTGGTTGCCAATCGAATTAACTAGTATGTTCTTGTTTTGATTCTGTTGCATAGCTTGTAACTTAAACTGTGGTTGGAGCCTTTGCAAGGCCTTTATCTTGCATTATCAGTCTCTCCACCAAACGGGCCAAGGAGTCCAGCCTGGTATCAACACAGCCAACATACATGATGCCATCATCAAAGAATTTTCCTGGTACAATGACCTCTATGAAATTTGGAATGGCATTCCAAATTTCACCACCTAGGTTGTCAACTCCCAACCTGGCAAGCCACATGGAGCCAGTCACCTCAAGCTTGTCACCCCCAACAAGACAGCCATTCCCATTGCATATAAACCTGCCCCAGTCATGCAACCTGCACAAGCCCTGCCCCTTGCAACAAGTAGTAGTATCCTTCAATTCAACAAAAAAGACTATGTGATGGAATTAGATGAGGGTGAACAAGATGATGGGGATGAATTGCCGATTAGCGCTACACACAAGGGCAAGCGCAAGATAGGTGCCCCTCCACTTTTTTTTTCTTGTATGCTAATATCTTCAGGTCTTTAAACCCCCTGGCATATCTAATTTGGAGTTGAATATTGACAGCATGGATGATTATCACTTGCATGCATCCGGTTTTCAGCTAATGGCATCCAAGGTGGTGGCTACTTCCCCCTCCCATCCATCCTGTCCCTCTTCGCATCCTGGCAGATCTGCTGCAAGTGCCAGTGGGTCTCAAAATCTGCAGCCTTATATTTGTTTGCCTGTGTCATCTACTGGCTTGTTGGCGACTTCATTGAAGGATAGCAAGAGCAAGGGTAAGCAACTATGGGTTGATCTCAATGAAGCGGTGTCACAAATGACTGCTGAGTCAAGTACTGGCTTAGACTTTCATTTGAGCAAAGTTGCTTTGGCCATGGAAAAGAACCACTGGCTCCAAATCAAGACCAAGCATCTTGATGCCAAGGAGGCATTTCAATTTGAGCATGAATAGATGCAGTTTGAAAATGCTAATGCAGCTATCCTTCACAAAAGAGTCTTGGCCAACAAAGAGATAGAGATTCACCTTAAGCAAGCCAAGATTGATCTTGTGTTCAAGAAGCTAAAGCTGAAGGCAATGGAGAGAAATGTTCTCAAGATGGAGTTGATGATGAAGGGCATCAATTTTAATGATAATTAATTCTTTTCATATACTTGTTCTGTAGTCTGTTTGCATTCTTTGTATTTTGTACATGTATACTGAATGTTTTACAAGAGAGCCCTTGTTATGCTTGACTTTGCAATAATTTCTCCATCAAACTGAAATGAAAGGCTTGACTTGGCCTTCCATCATTAATGTCCAATCCAATCTTTTCAAGGTTCTCCTCTGCTAGACTTCCCTCTTCTCTTGCCCAAGCTTCTAAAGCCTTCTTTTGGGCTGACTTTGGCCCATATCTCTATTTTTCAAACTGAATAACCATGTTGTGAAGAATGATGCAACAAAGTATCCAGTTTGTTGCATATTCAAGGTCCTTTTGGAATCTGATGGAAATGCGAAGCTCACAAAGGGATTGAAAATGATTCTTGAGTGCACCAAATACATGTTCCACCCTCACCCTCACCTAAGTTTATAGTTAGCAAACAATAAAAGTTTAATGGATGTTAAATTATTATCTTGGACAAAAATTAATTAAACTTTTTTTGCTCTTTACTCAGTCCTGCATTCCTTGGCTTCTTGAAAAGGGGAACCAGCCAAGTAAAAAGAGAATAAGCACTATTACCCCATATTCATTCATCCTTAGCCAAAAGAGTATTATATTTATTATAGATTTGTGTGCCCCTGAATGCATATGAGTCATGAGCACTATCTGGATGGCCAAGCCCATAGTCCACAATCAATAGATTATAGGGCATAATAACCAGCTACAAAACAATTAGTATATAATTCTTTCTAAAAATCAACCACTCACCTAACAATTCAAAGAATAGTAGATTTACAATCAAAAAATATTTCTCCATAAAATCCAGGCTTTTGAAAAAGAGGAATGGAAGATCCATCAACTGCTAACCAGCCATTACACCACTGCCAGCATATGCTTTGGCATTCTGGTGATCAACAGAATTTGAATTAGAAGGAAAATGAATAAAAGTATTATGTTGGTCCAAAAGTGCAACCATGACCCAGTTAGTACAGTTGACAACTGAGCCCTCACCCACCCCTGCCCATAATGCAACATCTAAAATAGAAATTGCATTACCATAGTGACCAGCACAATTAAGAAAAATAGTAAGTTGGATAGCTACAGGAAGCTGTATATTAACTGCAGATTGGGAATAAAAGATTGGGCAGCCAATGATTTGATTCAAGATGTCATCAAAGATCTCTGGATCAACCCAAACTTTCTTGCAAAAGGCATTAAGGCAATCCTCACATTGTGCAAGTATATGAATCTGAGGAGCATGTATAGGAGGTACATGGGGCCTGTAAAGTACATGAGCCTGCAAGACCTCCTCTTCAAGTACTGCAATGGCATTGATGAAGTGATTATAATGGCTAACAGGACTCACATTATCACTGATAGTACTATCAGAGTTCCATGAGAAATCTGCCAAGTCATCAGAAAACTCTGAACCCAACATGAGATCAGGAAGTATAAGAATAGGGGATGTAGGAGAAACAGAAGAAGAAATGAAGCCAGGAAGGCCATCATCAAAAGACTCTTCAGAACTATTAGTGATATCAGACTCATCCTCAAATTGTTGTCTGAGGTCAGCCTACTGGAGCTGGTGAGCCAGTTGTGAGGCAATCTGGTTATCATGGAGAAGTTCTTGTCTTGCTAATTGGCAGGGCATTTTGGGTAGGGGCAAAAAGAGTTCCCAAGTATTCATGAACCATTTCTTATATATGGATTGATCTAATTTTGCTATCAGATTAGGCTCCTCATACTCCCACAGCTGTGTGATTTGAGCCACGTGAGTGATGTGTGGCATAAGCTGTGCATGTGTGTGATTTGTGTGGCAGTGCCCAAGTGCTACCAGGTATGTTCAATCCACAGTTGCTTACCAGCCTGTACAACAGCTCGGTCAACATCTACAATCATGAAACTGGCACCCTGGTGAAGACATTTGAAGTGTTCATTGTCCAATGTCCCCATGCACTATGTCAAGTTCATTGCATGAAAAAAATTGGTTTATTGCTGGCTTGGACAACTCTCAGCTCCACATATTCAACTACAATACACAAGAAAGTTGTTTGAGATATATCTAGGGATTGGTGCAGGTATACCTGCGGATATCCACTTTCATCCTCTCTCTCCCCCTCACTTACTCTCTTCATCTGTTCTCTAATGAATCAACTATGATGGTGACCACCTCGGATCACCCTACTCCACACACACCATACCCCTTCTATCCAATCACCAATAGATTTCCAGCAACACACCCCACCCCACCACTCATTTACCCCCCTTCTCCCCCCTCCCCCTGCCAACAGCTTGATGACGATGCTGGCATCCTTTCGCTCACTAACAGCAGAGGAGTCATCCAGTCCTAGCACCACCCCGTTTCCCTCCTACTGCCTTAAATAATGATGAGGGCACAGGCAATGCAAGGGTGTGCCCATATCCAATGAAGATGATGACAATAAGATACAGGTACAGTACAATGTGAGACAGTATGCCCATGATACCAACAAGGACAGGGACATTGGTGGGATTGATGCCTACACCTACTATCTCGAAAACAACAGTGACAAGGGTGCAGGAGTGCAATAGCACCCCCAATACCACACACCGATGACAGCAGTACATGGTGTGCCCCCCGCTAAGATCCATGAGGACAAAGGCAGGGACAGCACAAATCGGACCAGGTGCGCTATCCTGTCTTTTTATTTTTATTTATTTTTCACTACTACTAACTACCACCTCACACCCCATGGCACAGGCATGTGCTCATAATGGTGATGATGACAGATGTGGAGGCAACGCAAGCTGTGCACATCAACACACCATTGACAGCGATGACCATGGAGATAGAAATAGCACAAATGTGTGCTCACGATGATGATGATGATGATGATGATGATGATGACAGACGTGATGTCCACTGCCATTAGCACGACATGCCCACAATGGGATGTGCCCACCACCATCTGACAATGATGATCAGGTGCCCTACTATCATTGTGATGCAATGGTGCTGTGTGCCCACTAGCAGCAGTGGACGGCATACTCCCCTTTTAGCAAGCCTGCACCATGGGCACAGGTATGGATACCAGGTACCACTATCTGCTACCTGTACCCATATCCGCGAGGCACCCATACTCGATACCTACACAAATTATCCATACCTGTGCCATTCCCTAGAACTTATTGCAGTTTGATGATCTTGACACTTCTATCAATATTGCACACTCAGTGCCTGAGAACAAGGCAGAGACCAAGCAGAAAGCATTGGGTAATCATGCATTATCAGTGTAGTGATTTGATCTCGCATGAAAGGCATTTGAGTGAGCCAACAATCTGAGCACATTGATGCTTTTGTTGCTGTTGATGGGTGGTTAGGAGGACTCGTTTCCCTCTTTCCCTCACCCTCATATTCCTGTGCCAGGTCCCTTGCTCGCCCTGCAGGCATCTCATTATCATGCATCTACCCTCCTCTTTATTTTTATTTTTATTTTTTCTATACTACTAATTCATTCTCATTTGCATTTATGTTCAGTAGTCCAGTTCTTGTCTTGTTTTGCCATAATATCCTAGCTACAATAGCTACAAATTGTGAAACCCCATGTTATATTTCCCCTTTCCTGTCAATGCTGGCAACACTTAGCCAAAAAAAAAGTATCATTATGTGATGTCATGTGCTCATCATGTGATCCCAATGGTCCTCCTAATTGGCTATCTAAAAAAGGAAGTGGCTGTGATACTGGGGGGGTCATCAGGGGGTGAATCTCTGCTTAGTATATTTTCAAACAGAGCTGTTGGAGTTAACATTAAGCAACCACTGACATTAACTTCAGTGCCAACCTCAGAGACTTCTCTGACACCATTCTAACAAGGGTCAGAGTAGTTTCAGAGCTGGTCAAAGAATAGGATGAGGGGTCTTAATGATGGTGGTTGAAAATCAAGAGGCATGTAAACTATTTCAAACTCAGACACACTATTTGATCATGTACCTTTGTTTGTATGACCAAATAAAGTGAACTAAACTTTGATTTCATTGCAATATTATCTACCATATTAAAAGCTCAAAAAATGTTGCAATGAGATACTGTTTTGTAATGCTTGTATCTTCATAGCCCCAGAATGAAATCACATGACTTAGAAGGCAATATTGTAGTTAAGGGTATGTACTATCTTTGTCTCTAGCAAACCTTGGCATAATTTTCCCATGTGATTGCAATGTGCTTTGTGCACCATGTTAGGATTAGTTATTGCAACAGTTTATGAGGTCACTGTATACCCAGAACTTTACTCTAGTGTGAATATGTGAATAGGTAAAAAAACCAACCATATCATGGTGTGGGTATGTCAAAAACCCTGTATGAGTGAATATATCCCAAAAGGAGGATTGCCATATGTTGAAGTATATTATTTGTGAACCAAATAGAGTTATTGCCTTGCCCTTGGACATCCCACCATTGATGATCACATATAATTCTGTAAGCATGGTCATCATGGCTATATTATCATCTAGAAGACCTCTAATGGTGTCTGATGTGAATCCAAGTATCACTTAGAATATTGCTAACTTATTGCAGGAAGCTTGGGACCTTAGGCATTAGCACAAAAAGATTCAGGCAGTTTTGGCATTCAATGTCTGCTTCTATGCTCTTTATGAAATCAGCAAGTGTACCCCTAACTATCTGCATGGTATAGTTGCATGAGGATGGTTTCTCATTAAATAGAGATATCCTAATGTTTGCATTTGAATTTGAATTTGAATTTGATATTAGTATACTATGCATGACAGGAAATCATTCCATACCTTGCCATAAAACTGTCTGACTTAATGGTAGTCTATATGCTTCTATATTTGTCTTGCCAAACTTCATGACATGTTCAAACTTCCATTTGTGTACAAGAATAGTAGTACCATGAGCAAGATGTATTCAGATCTTACTATGAATGAATGTCAAGTACTTCAAGTCCAGTGTGAGCTCAATGAGCATCAGATACTGACCTGTGACCTCCATCACCTTCAAAGCCTTCAACATAAACATTGTCACCTCAGAAACCTATATCACATTGCTCAGTATTGCAAACATGCTGGATAATCAGTTGACCACATATCTTGGTGGACACTCAAGCCCTATATGATACTATATTGTAAGCATGCCATGAAAGTCACCTTAACCTCTTGAGTGATATGGTAACTTCCTTGAGAAATCTTCGATAGTCTTATATACACATTAGCTAGTTGGTAATAGGTAACAAATATTATCTTATCCTTTTCTGGCTCCTCAATTTCCATGTCCATGTCCATGTCCACATTCACATTACCATCTATGTTTGTGCTTGCATCCATCTCTGACTCCATTCGTCCCTCAAATCCATAGGTGCCAATATCTCTACTAATTTTTATTTCTACTCCATATTTCTTCCAATCCAATATCTATATCCTTTACACAGCCCTTGCCCTTGTTTTGTGCTGGTAACATATTGGTGTCATTGGTGTCATTGGACCATATCCTAGTGATATTGGATTTCATTATACCACTTACATTCTTGCTGCATTTGGGTTTCTGCTTGCATAATGGAGGTGACAGTGGACTTGAATGTGGCTTCTTTGGTTTAGAGGGTTTATCACCTGCTCTAGCACACTTTCAAGTCTTCTTCAACAAGTCCTCTTTCATTGCATCTTGCATTCTTATTTATGTGGATATTATAATTGGCTTTTGCTCTGGCTTCATTTGCTCTACTGCCTGTGATTTGCTATTACCACTGCTTGCTGCAATGATATGGGTGAGATTGCAGATCTCCAGGTTGACAGATAGGGCAGCCAAATCATATGCCTGCTAAGAAGAAACATATACCAAGCCATCTATTTTAGATAGCACAACAAAAAACCTGGGTATTGATGATTGTCATGGAAGTAGCATTCCTCAGATTCCATGTAGACTATCCTGATGATTCTATGTATATTGAAATTTGTGCCTGATCACCTGTTGAAGGAAGATAAATGTATATATATTTATCATAAGCTGTAATAGAGTCACCCAATACCAAAAGAGAGAGATTCAGGGCTCATACATACAATGCTGTTTGGCTATCAGGCTAAGAAAGTCATGGTCTTTAAGTAAGATGACAATGACAATGGCTAGAGGAAGCATTTACTTAGAAGTAGAATAAGGACTTGGTGACCAAGGTTAATCAAGGATGAGAGTAGATTGAGCAGGTCTGAACTGGAGTATGTGGGTAGTATGATGAGGTACTTATATATACAAGAGCCAATGGTCTGTATGTAAAAATAAAGAATGACTTAGTAATAACAAATGCTTTACAAAGTAAAAATAAAGCTGAGTTGGAAGGGAAGGGGATAACGTGTGGATATAATGGCATCAGGTGGTGTGTCATGTTGAATAACTAATTGTAAAGGGTAAATGATAAAGGAAAGAAAAGAGGCCTATATAGGACTTGAATGGCAAGGCTGGTGTAAGATGAAGAAAAGAGTGAACATAATGAAGGGATCGTAACACTACCCACCTGCTCTCATCTGCCCACTTCACACCCCAATCTTCAAGTATCTTGGGGAGCACAGAAACAGCCATAATCCCCTAATTTTTGGACCCTGTGGATCAATACTGGATGGTATTGCAGCCACATAAAAGTGTATTAAGCTTGCCACTGCCCCTATTACCCCCATTACCCAACCCATTGGGACCCCCTTCCTTGATACCTCCCCAACTGCCCCTATCTCCCCCTCTCCCCTCCCTCTTGGCAGCCCTGGCATTCTTTTACACCCACCTCTTCTTTCCCAAATGGTCAAGAGAAAGACCAGGAAACACGCCATCCTCACTGCATATAGACTCTCTCATGCCTCTGGCATTTTTAAAACACTCCCTGACCCTATTCTCCTTCCGATCCTGGCCCCCATCGCCTCTTCCTTCCACTCCCCTATAACTCCTATCTCCCTACTTCAACTAACCAAAGTTGAATGTTATGCTTGTGACTCCCCTTTCCATCTTCGCCCCCACTGCCTAACCTATTGATGCCCCTTTTGTTATCATCTTGCCCCAGGATACCCTCAATAAGCCTGCCCTGAGAACTACTATTCCAATTATCTTGGCACTGGACACCAAGCAATTGACTATCTCCCCCCATTTGATCTCAACAATAGGAACATTGTCTGGAATGAGGGAGATCCCCACGGATTCTAGATGAATGTATGTGAATACAATGTATCCACCTTATAAAGGAGGTAATGTTATGATAGAAGACCCCATACTTGTTTTTTTCCCTTTTTACTATCCTTTCCCCCTATACTCACTAACTGACTACCCTCTACCTGAAGAATCTTTCACTGTCATCAACAATTCCCCATTTTCCAATACCTTCCTGGTCTGGCCTCCTTCTTCATAGTCAGCATGTATTATATATGCCTTCCTATATCTCAGATGCTTATCTCCTTTGCCTTCTATTCTGGGCAAGTGCTCTTATCTCATATCTCGTAGGACTTACCTTACTTGATATTTACCATTTCTATTCCTGGTCCATGCCCTCTCTTTTACTGTATAAAAGTACCCTGTATAGTACCCTGTAACCTTAGCTAATACTATGCAATTTAAACATAGTTCTTTAGTCCCCCCTTTGCTCCCTAAGGTTGGAGTGCTAGTAATATTATAGATCCTTGTGCTACCTCAAAGTGCATGCTTGCTATTCAAGTCCACTTCACCACTAAGTATTGCACTTGTACAAGCACTTTTTGATCTTGAACCTAGATAATGTAGGTCTCAAGCCCTACTCATATCAAATGGTTGATGTGGATCCCAGCTCCACTCAAGAACAGACTAAGATTCTATTGTTAGCATAACAGAAGGTTTGGAAAAGTCTCAGCAATTTTAAATTGTGCTCAAAGGACTTAGACCTGATGCTATGCTTGGTTTATGTGTTAAAATGGTTGGTTGGTGAATGGAACACAGTTGGATATGAACATAGAGTGGTGCTACACTCTATACTGCCATGAAAATGGTACATTTTCTTTTTTTTTCCCCCTCTATCTTTTGCTTATATTTCAATCATATCTGTTATGCTAATGGTAATGTTTGATTTCATATGCATAGATAGGGGTAATGCAGGTGTCCCATTGTGTGGATAGTACTGACACTGAGTCCTAGCATACACTTAGTGATAGCACAAAGTCCAAATAGAATGGAGGAACAAAGAATATATAAGTAATCACTCTCTTAGAGATCACTCAGATGTGAGACCAAACACTATGTTATTAAGACATAGATTTAGCTAAGGAGTATACAAGTACATAGGTGCCATATATATAGGAGTAGAAGTGGGAATGGAGTTCCATGAAGTATGAATATATCAAGCAGAAGACAGAACTCTATAAGAAACAAATGGAATGAGCAGAATGTACTAGCTCAAAAAGAGAAGATGAAGAAGTGATAGTGTCCTGATATAGAAGGTAGCATAAACATACCTAATCCAGCATGGAACAGATGGAAGTCCAGATTAATCTAAGGGGACAGAGTCCATTAGAATGGGAGGAGGTCATATAACTCAGGTTGGCTGGGTAATACCACATACTTGATGGTCAATAGGTACTTATTGTCTAGAATATAAGGAGAAAAAAAAAAGATGAAGGCATAGGGGAAAATATAACATTACCCAGTCATGCACCCCACTATTTAACAGCAGGGACCTCTTCCAGCACTTGTGTTTTTGTTTGGTTTTGCAAGCCCCCTTTATTTCACTGTTTCCTCCACCACTACTGCCTACTTGGCTGTGTTTGGAGTATTGCTCCCATATATGCCATTGGGCCACATCAGTTACAAATCATAAGCTTTTCTAACAGCCTTTCCATGCCCTTTGATTTGCTTCCCATGTTGAATGCATTATGAAAGTCTATTCTTGTCTAACCAACTTGTTAGAAGTTCAGCTTTACTCTTTGCTCTTTGATTCATTAGACTCTACTGTTTCTGTACTTTTCACCTCTGCTTGCTTTTTTCTTTTCCCTAGCTAATGACAACCTTGTGTAGAGCTGCACTTCTGCTTCTGTGATGCTATGCTAGAATGGGGAATATAGATGATGATGCTACTACTAAATGAGTTACCTATGGAGAAAATGAGCTTTGTGCTCAATAGTGATGTGGGTATTACCTTATGGAGTATTTGCATCCAAAGTCATATCTAATCTTGTGTTGGTATGTGGTACTTGCAAGTTGCCTCCTACAATATTACTTGTTATCTGCATAGTTAAATCAGTGGCTTGACCAATAGGCCTGACTAATGTGGTACACCCAGTTGCTATCAAGCTTGGTACAATTGGCCTTGCACAATCAACATTTGATGTGAGAATCTCACCATCTGCAATGCATGCCTCCCACTGAGTTATTTCCTCTATTAAGATTTGGATAAAGTGGCATTTTTTTTTCAAGTACTACTTGTGCAAGGGTTTTAAGCACATTAATTTCTCTCTTAAGGCCGCTAGGGTTGGCCCATTCATCATACATGTACCTGACCAAGTGGATATGGTAATGCTGTACAATAGCACACTTATTCTGTATGTAATTCACTTTCACATTCAGGTCCTGGGTGAGTTTAACTAATAGTGGTTTATGGATATACAAGCACATAATAGGGAAAACTTACTTAAATTATTCTGAAGTTCACTTGTAATGGCACTTTTAGCCTTTGCAATATGTTTCCAATAACTCAATGAGGTCCCTTCTAAAAATAGTTATACAGTATTGTAAGACAGGATTAATAAATGATATACTTGGTGCATTCTTACTAGCGAAGACAAAGACTTCCATTTTATCATGAACACTATTGGATCATCAGGATAGTCATATAGATGAAATATAAAATGATATTGCTGGTCATGTAAATGTGTGGATCCATTTTGATATGGTAATTACCTTAAACAAGAACTATGTATAAGTCCTTTAACACTGTGTTTGTAACATAGCATATTTAGTTAAAACAAAATTAGTTACTGAATAGAATATGAGTATACTAACACACCTCTTCAACACATGCATTGAAGCTATTGAAGATCTTGTTAATATGGGTTTGTATGGTGATCATTGGAATTGGCTTAAGACTATTGGCCTTCTCATTATCAAATTATAAGATAAGCTATTGCTATTCTTGATTTCCAAGCTTTTGATACTTAGTGGTATACATTAGGAGTGAAGCTAGATGGTTTTTCTTGTTAATATTCTTGTCTGGAAAATATCTTAGCTAGTGGTTATTATCTGAGTTGATTATCACATACCGCTGACTTACATACAAATTTAATTGTGTTGAGTCAGAAATAGATAATACAGTCTTGTGCAGTTGTACAAAGATACTCCATATGAAGAACTAGTTATCCTAATTGTTTCGTGATTTTATCTCTAGTTGTTGTAGAGATAGGTGAATTTCTTTATCTTGCTATTATACAAACAAGTAGTACTCATATATTAGTGTACATTACATTAATTATGTAGTTAGCTCCTATCCACAGCATAGGGAGTCATGTGATTGAAGATCACATGACTAGAGTCACCTGACCTTGGCTTGGCTAAGCTTACAGCCACCTTTACTCTAGCCAAATCAAAAGCAATTTGAATTGAATAGATTTGAGATTTGAGATCTGTCAAGTAACCATAGAGTTTGATGGCCTTGGCATCTGATGATGAGTACAGCCACATAACAACTATTAGCATAATCTTGAGGTTATGCTTGTAATAATCAATCAATGATGGCAACCCTATAAAACTATGCCCATTAGATATTGATCATAATAATAAGGCAACCATCAAGCACAGCCATAGAGGCTATGCCTGTCACAACAGACAAGCCAATCATCAGGTGAACTCAACAATATATTACTATGACACAAGAAGCTATATTATTACCATACATAGCCAGTAAGGGTGAAAATTGGTTGCATTGCGAATTTACAATGCAAGGGTATTTGAATCTGAAAAAACTCATTCACATGTCTCAAAGTCTTTCTTACCCACACCACATTTGTACAATGGCTCAAAAAACCATCCACATATTTGCATATTTTGCAGTAATTGACCCTAAATGTGATAACCCCTAATCCTCACCCTAATATAGCTGGTATATGAAATAAAGGCCTTACTTTTGGCTTTCAATTGGTCCAAGGGTCAAAGGATTTGGATAAGGTTTAATGAAATGGCAGCCATTTCAAAATAACCACTCATTTGGACAGTTATTTGATATTTATATATGATTATATACATTTGATAAGGGTTTTATTATGTTATCATTATGTAACTAAGTATCAGATAGCATATATAAACCCCATCATTCCATGGTTATTTTCCTACCATCACTATGAAACTCATTTCCATCTCTCATAGAAACAATATCATCTCTCTCTCCTCTCTTGGTCTTTCCTCTAGGAAGATTGCTTCTCAAAATGGCCTAGGAAATTCTATTGTATGCCAGGTCCTTTAGGAACTCCAGCCAGAGAGGACTAGACTTCATGGTGGCCATCCTTCAAAGCCTACTCTACTAATAAGAGGGCTATTGTTCAGCAAATTATTACTAGCAAAGTCAAACATGCTGTTCAGGCCACCTACTATATCAATACCATTATTAACTCTCCTGTCTGCTTTCAGACAGTGAGAAATACCATGAAGGAGGCCTCACTAAAGGCTGTGGTTAAAAAGAAGAAATCCTTACTTTCTAGTGGTCATAAGAAGAGAAGACTTGCTTTTGCTCTCAAGTATCAACATTGGACTATAGAGGACTGGAAAAGAGTTATATGGTCAGATGAAACCAAAATCAATAGAATTGGGTCAGATGGGCAAGAGTATGTATGGAAAAGAAAAGGTGAAGGGTTAACTGCTAGAGAGGTCACAGGGATAGTTAAATTTGGAGGGGGTTCACTGATGGTTTGGGATTGTATAGGGTGGAATGGAGTTGGGGTTCTGAGTAAAGTGGAGGGAAGAATGGATGCTGAACAGTATGTGGCCATTTTGGAGCAGGGATTGCTGCAAAGCATAAAAGAATCTGAGATTCCAAAGGATATTATAATCTTTCAACAAGATAATAATTCCAAGAATACTTCCAAAAGAGCTTAAAATTGATTTGAAGAGCAGGAAATCAAGCTTTTGGATTGGCCTACATAGTCTTCAAACCTCAATCCCATTGAACACACTTGGAATCATCTCAAAAGGTGCCTTTCAGCATATGAAAGTGCCTCTACAGGAGTTCATCAACTATGGGAAAGAGTAGTGGAGTAGTGGGGGAAGATTGGTGAGGAACAGTATCAAAAATGGATTGAAAGTATGCCTAGAAGGATTCAAGCAGTTATCAAGGCTAAAGGAGCTCATACCAAGTACTAGATACCTAAATTTAAATAATATCAAATAACTGTCCAAATGAGTGGTTATTTTGAAATGGCTGCCATTTCATCAAACCTTATCCAAATCCTTTGACCCTTGGACCAATTGAAAGCCAAAAGTAAGGCCTTTATTTCATATACCAGCTATATTAGGGTGAGGATTAGGGGTTATCGTGTTTAGGGTCAATTACTGCAAAACATGCAAATATGTGGACAGTTTTTTGAGCCACTGTATCTTGGGTGATATAAAACTTGACAAATACAATTATATGTGTGGCCATGGAAACTTGGGACTACACCATCATTTCTCTCACATGAACAATGAGTCTGAGGGAGGAGCACAATAGAATTTTCATAAAGGTACAATGAATATCATAACCATACAAAAAGTTGTCAGAAAAGAAATCCATTAAGCAAGAGATTGTAGTGAGTGGATACTTCATGCTATAACAATTGTGAGTGACATCAACTGGCTAGGGTTATAGAACTTACAGTTCTGAATTCATTGAACCTCATTTTTGAAGCAATCAACTTCAACTTCTTTTATCTATATTGAGGAGTGTCCATCATATGAATCCTATTTCTCCTGACCATGCCAGAATGAAGGGTCAATATATTTTGCTGAATTGTTGCCATTTATGGCAAGCTGGAATGTGAACAAAAGAGGCAGCTCATTATATAGCTTGTAGTGACATACCAGGCAGGAATTCTTGACTTGCCAATTGAAGGTGTTGTAATTGAGGACAGCATCCATGTGGCTATCAATTCACTAATATATCTCCAAGTATATGTTATATATGTATAACCCTGATTTGGTCAGCAAGGTAGCAATTGAAGTGAACATACATAGTAGTCTTCAATACAAATCAGAGCTGAACATTATGAACTTAACTTACTCTGTGCAAATAACATAACATCTTTGTCATTATGTGAATACTCAGTTAAGGGCAGGCATAATGTCTAATACATCCATATCATAAAAGGGTGATGTTTGAATAGGGTGAGTCATGAGGGAACTTGTACATATTTTACTCCAGTAGATGCATTTTCATAGGCTGAAAGACATCTTTTGAGGTAATTCCAAGTATGTTCAATAGGATTAAGATCTGAAGACTATGTAGGCCAGTTCAGAAGCTTGATTCCCTTGTTCATCAAACCATGCCTGAGCTCTTTTGGAGGTATGCTTGGAATCATTATCTTGCTGAAAGATAAGATCTTCCTCTGGAATCCCAGAATCCTCCATGCTCTGAAGCAACCCCTACTCCAAGATCTCCATATCCTTTTCAGTATTCATCCTTCCTTCAATCTCACTCAAGATCCCCACCCTATTCCACCCTATGCAGTTCCATACCATGAGTAAACCCCCTCCAAACTTGACTGTATCTTTGACCTCTCTAGCAGTCAGCCCCTTACCCTTCTTTTTCCATACATAGTATTGCCCATCTGATCCAATTCTATTGATTTTAGTCTCATTTGACCATAGGACTCTCTTCCAGTTATCTACAATCTGCTGATACTTGAGAGCAAAAGCTAATCTCTTCTTTGGATGGCCCTTAGAGAAAAAGGGCTTTTTCTTTCTCACCACTGCCTTTAAAAAGGCCTCCTTCAGGGAATTCCTAACTGTTTGAGGACCAACAGGGTTATCAATGCTGGAATTGATAAATTGTATGGCTTGAATAGTATTTTTGACCTTGCCAGTGATAATTTGCTAAACAATAGTCCTTTTGTTGGTAAAAGAAAGCTTGGCAGAATGGTCACCACAAAGCCTGATTGCCTCTGGTTGAACTTCCTGAAGGATCCTAGATACTGTAGACCTCCTTAGACCAGTCTGAGATTGTATTTGCCTAGTGGAAAGACCAAGAAACAGAAGAGAGATGATATTGTTCTTTTGAAAAGCAGAAATGGGTTTCATGATGATAATGGGAATATTATTATGGAAAGGAATGGTCTTTATATATTGTCCTATCCTGAGTTACATAAAGGTGACATAATAGAAGTATTATCAAATGTATATAATGATATTATAGCATTTTAGGGCCTAATGTATGTACTGTAACCCAAACTTAAAGTCAAAAAACTATTCCAATGAGTTATTATTGTGAAATAGCTGTTATTCCTTCAAATCTTAACCAAATCTCTTTATTTTTTTATTCACAAAAAGCCAAAAGTTAGTACTTCATTTGATACACTGGCCTTGATAGGGTGAGGGTTAGGGTGATTTCCATTAGGAATAATTACTCCAAAATGGTCAAATATTGGAACAGTTTTTTGAGCCACTATATAATGCATAATGAGGGGTTAGATTGCCAAATTCTTGGATATAATACTATCCAGGTTGATTGGTTGCTAATGATACCAACTTTGTAATGCATAATACATAACATAGCAGATGCTGTAATACAAAGATGCCTGATAACATAAGTACAAAAAAAAAACTAGTTATGTATATGCACTTATTAACATTTGGCAAATAACTCATGTTAGCAAGCCTGGCATTTAGCTTTTCTTTCTCATTTTCATGCTTCATTTGCTATCTTATTTTCTTATTCAACTTTACTATCTGCTTATATTGCAATTCCTTCTCTTTCTTTGTTTTAAGTGGTTTCTACATTAGATCATCAAAGGCAGATGTTATGATCAATCTATGTAAAGATAACTATGAACTTGAAAGTCTGGTCTAGTTCAGTTTTTTGTTATTTTTTGTGCAAACCAAATCCAAATGGATCTTAATGATGATGCACAAATCAAAAAGACCACCAAAACTTGTCACAGACCAGTTATAAGTGGTTCTATAACAATTTAAGACTGATTTGAACTAGTTTTTTCATGTTTTTACAAATTACAATATATAAATATGGGAATTACACTTCAGGTCTATGGGCCAGGTTATAGTATCAACTTTGCCTTGCCAGATTATATTTGGAGCATGAGAAATGGTCCATGGAAGTATGAGATATAAGTATTTTCAAATCAAATATCATATTTAAAAAAGGTAAAATCAAATTGGATATAGAAAATCAGGAACAAAGTTAAAAATATAGAAATATTAGGATAGGTAGCCCTGAATGAAGGCATCTGGGAAGTCATTCAGCAAGCCCAAAAAAACTGATCTGATTTGGTTTTTGAGCAGTTTTTCAAATTTCCACCTATTAAATAACCATAACTAGACTTTCATAACTTTAAAAAGACCAAACCAATTAGAACTGGTCATAGTGTCAAATACTCATAACTCCAGAAAGCAACAGAAACCTTTATGGAAGTTGAAGGTATAGGCTTCTAGATGAAAACTAACACACATTCTAGTATTTCCAAGCTTTCCAGGCTCTCTGAGCTTTCCAAGCTTCTGAAATTCTGGAATTTCCTGCACTGACCTAGAACCAAGTTCTGGGTATTACATTTACATTAGGTTTTATTTTTAGACTTTATTCTTGTGCTCAGACTTACAATGGCTCAAAAAACTGTCCCACTGTTTGCATGTTTTTCATTAAACATCCCAAACAACAATAACCCCTAATCCTCACCCTAACATGGATAGTATATGAAATAAAGTACTTACTCTTGGCTTTCTGCTGACCTAAAATTCAAAAGCTTTGGTAAAGATTCAAAGAAATGGCAGTCAGTTCAAAATAACACCTTATTGGAACAGTTTTTTTTTTTAAGTTTGGATTACATATATTGGACCCTAGTGTGCTGTAATATAATTACATACATTTGGTAATGCTTCTATTATGTCACCTTTATGCAAATAAGTGTGGGACAGCATATAGAACTCATTCTTTTCATGTTAATATTCCCACTATTACCATAAAACTTATTTTTACTTCTTAAAAGAACAATATTATTTTATGGATTTTTCACCAGGCAAATACAGTTCCAAACTGGCCTATGGAAGTCTATAGTGTCTAGGGTTCATTATAAAATGCAATCAGAGGCAACTAGATTTTATGGTGGCCATTTTATTATGCTTACTCCTATTAATAGAGGGGCTATTTTTCAATAGAATTATTGACAAGATTAAACATACTAATGCTATTCAGCATCCATTCTACCATTAACCCTACTTACAATTCTAATACTGTTCTATCTTATTCAGTTCTATATCATTAGTATACCTCCTTTAAACTTAATCATATCTTTGACCTCTCTAGTAATTAATTGCTCTTTTTTCATTTTAACATATATGATTGTGAGTGGGGTTGATGGTAGAATGGATGCTGAATAGTATTAGTATGTCTACTTTTGTCAATAATAATCTATTGAAAAATAGCTTCTTTATTAATAGAAGTAAGCATAGTAAAATAACCACCATAAAGTCTAGTTGCCTCTGATTGCATTTGGCAAGTGCAAATATACCATTTAACATCATCAACGAGCATTAGCCACCAGAAGTGGAGCAAGAGCTGGGTCTGGACCAAAAAGACATCTTTATGTCCAAGATCATTGTGCACTTCCTTGATTAGTTTGAACTGGCGTGACTCCAGCACTACTAATTGGTGGTAGCTGTGTGGCTCTCAGTGCCAGAGGCAGCCATTGAACAAGAAAAACTTCATGGCAGAGTTGACGAAGATTTGGAACTCACTATCGGAGAGGTTAGTAGGTCAATGGTGAGTTTCAAGAAAGGAGTGGATAAGGGCTATGCAAGCCTTTTTTGCAATGGCCTTGGAAGACTGAGGTATAGTAGGTGGCTCTGAAGTGGAGTCTGAAGCAGAAGAAAAAGGGGAAGAAGCATTTGGGGGTAAGATTGGGGGAGATGTGGTAGAAGAAAAGACTAAAAAGAATGAAAGTGGTGGGGAAAGAGGAGGCAGAGCTAGTGAAAGTACGTAAGAGGGCAGGGGCTAGTAGAATGTTCAGGGGAAAGAGACTGGTGCAAAGGTCTGAGTGAAGGTATGATAATGGCATATGGAAGTGTCTGGTTGTTGAGAAGCATAACACAAAAAGAGTAAAAATTATCAAGCCAGCCCTCAATATCGTCTATCTCAGGCAGGTCCTCATCTGAAGGCAGCCACTGAGAGAGACTGTCAAGTCTAGCATGGTTGTCCACAAGGATATGATGAAGCTTAAAATGAAATAAAAGGATACCAGTGATTCACTGGTTGATTGTTGTATTTGGCTGGAGGTCAGGATTGTTGATCATACCTTTCACATATTTGGTATCCATTTCAACAATGAGGTTGGGTACTCTGAAGACAAAAACATAAACTAAGCAAAGAGCACAGAATAGTCTATAGAGCTCGAGCTTTGCTGTGAGTACTGGCTTTCAACTTTGGTGAGGCTGATGGAACAGAACCAATTCGGATAGTGTTTGCCATTGTCACCAGTCTGCAAAAGAATAAATCCAACAGTGATGACTGAGGTGTCCACAACAAGAACGACCTTTTGGTTGGACTCATAGTCCAGCCACCAGAGCACAAGGGATTTAATGATCTTGTCCTTGAGACAAGTCATGGCAGTCCATTGTGCATTACCTCATTCAAAGGGGACACCCTTGCAAGTCAGGTTTACAAGGGGATGAGTGATAAATGCAAAGTTGCAAATAAAAATGTGTACCATGCCACATGTGCCAAGAAAGCCTCAGATTTGCATTAGATTCTTGCACTCCAGCCAATCATGGATTTTCTGGACTTTGACTTCATGCAGAATGCATCCTTCGAAGGTGCATTTGTAACTGACAATGGTAGCACTTGGAGCAGCAAGGACAAACTTCTTGGCAAAGACCATTGCATTGATGTTTTGCAGCCATTGAAGTATCTTGTGGATAACAGTCAGGTGCTCCCAGATAAACCAGTAGATACCCAGATTCTTGGTGATGGTCTCATAAGACCTATCCAGACTCTGATACCAAGAGGTACTGGACTTTACAAGGAGGTCATTGATGAAGGGTATTATATGATGCAGAATCTCATCTTAAAGGATAAAAGCCATGTCAGCCTAGTAGATTTGCAGTGTTAGTGTGACCCATTAGGAGAGTGGTAAGATAATGAGGCCTAAGTAGACTATTAAAAGTAGTCATGTCTCAGGACTCGATATGAAGTGGGCACTGATCATAGCTGGTGAATAGGTCTATTATACTACAGACTGAGCTACCACCAAATGACTTGGCAAGGTATTTGACAAATGAGGGGACCAAGGTGTCTCAAATGGTGACCGTGTTGAATGGTTGGAGGTTGTGGACAAGTCAAAGCATCTTGCCATTTTGCTTGAGCATGCAAAACAAGCAAGATTGGTAAGCTGTGGCAGATGGTTTATATACTCCAGAGGCAATTTGGTCTTTGATGATCTGAATGGCCTGGTCCTAGGACAAGGGCAGAATGAGGATATTGCAGAGTACTTACAGTATGTAAGGTACTGTTGGTATTTTGACCAGGGGGAAATATCGTTCATCCAGTCAGCCTTGCTCAATTGGGACCCAAGTGAAGGCAAATTCATGGTTGTAGACAATCCATCAGACTAGCTTCAGCTTGTTGAGCCAAAGCCAGTTGGTAGGATTGAGGTTGAGCATATCAGCCCTTTCCTATGTGAAATGAAGTTTGAAAATGAAGTCCAAGAGGTGAGTGGGTAATAGAATAAGTCCACTGAGTAGATTGTCTGGTAGGTGGCACACCATATGGTACTCCCCCTCAAGAGGGCCCACAACTGGCTGGACCTTTTTAGTGACAGGCTTGTAAGCCCATGTATGATAAGTGTAATTGAAGGAAAAAGAGATTGAGAAAGCCAAAAGGTAGGCAGCAGAAAAAGAAGACTGGGTGGAGGAGAGATATGGGTATAAAGATGAGATAGGGGGTGCCAGTATGTCTGAGATAACGTCCATAAGCATGCTTCAGCAAAAAGAAAAGGGAATAGAGGTAGGGGAATGGAATGTTGGCAGTATAATGATTTTAGAATCTCCCCAGCCCATAGGCAGATCATCAAGACTTAAAAACCCACCTTAATGATGGACTGGTGGTTGGCATATGACAGTTCACATTGGCACCACAGACATCCTTTGGTCCAGGCTTGAGTGGGCAATTTATACTCCTTGCCTGTGTTCAGGTCTTGGAGCATGATATTTTGCATGCCATTAGGGTAATTGTCAGTTGTAGCAGATAATAAACAATGGAAAGATTGGCCAAGAAGCAAGTCAATGTTGGCACAAGGTATTACTTGTACTTAGAGGCAGAATTCACCCCCACTGAAGTTAAGTTGGAGATTCTCAACTACTCCAATCATTGACTCGGTGCTGGTGTTGGCATTGGACATGGTTATAACGTGGTCGAACCAGACTGAAAGACTAAGTGACTCCCACACCCATTGGGGCATGGCCACAATCTCTGAGCCGGAGTTGAGGATGGTGGAGATTTGTCAAGAGATACCTGTTATAATAGATGACCCAGCCCTCATTTTCTCTCCTTTTTACTATCTGTTTCCTCTATACTCACTGACTGACTACCCCCTCGCTGAGCAGCCTCTCGATGAGAGCCTCTTCCCCAACCCATTTCTGGTCTAGCCCCCATCCTTATAGTCATTGAGTATTATATATGTTTCCCTTACCTTTTGTTACAGACACCTATCTCTTTTGTGCAAATACTCCTTCCGGTATCCCATAGGACTTTTCTTATTTGATACTTATCATTTTCACTTGTGGTCTGTGCCACTTCCTTGTAGTATAAAAGTACCCCAATAACATAGTTTGTAGTCCTAACTAAATCTACACAATTCAATATAGTGTTTAGCCCTATATCTTGCCCTCCTCATCAGTCAGGACCTGTGTGACTTTCCCCTCTCTTTCTAGGACTTCATATTGCCTTTGAGTGCACACTTACTGTTCAAGTCTGTTTCACCACCAAGTATTACACTCAAGGACTTCACAGGATTATCCTTGACATAGGTACCAGCCCTGCTCAAGAGACTAAGGTTCTGACATGAGTACCAGCCTCGCTCAAGGTCCGAGACTAAGTGCTATCATTAGCATAACAGTACTGAGGACTTTCACATCAAATGACCAAAGCAATATGCTGTAATGTGTGACTATGAAGCTGTCGTTGCTCTGTGATACATGGTTGCTGAAGTGACAGAGTATAGCACTGGGGTCATGACCAGCAAGCTTGTTAACCTGTATGATGTTAGTGCTAGCTTGGATGCACCACATTGTGGACAGGTTATGCAGTTGCTTGTATTGACTTGCACATGATCAGAATTGTGCTGAGTCAGGAACATAAGCTAAGACCTATTCCTGTGGTCAAAAGAAGGTCCATATGGTGGACTATATACCCTAATATTTTTGTGATTTTATCTTAAGTCATTGCAGAGATATGGTAATTTCTTTCTTGTATGTTTTCGCTATACATGTATTAGTAGTTACACTAGTGTACTTAACCTAATCACCCATTTTCATGTAATAGGCCCCTAACTGCCACTATGGTCAGGTGATTAGTAATCACATGACATTGGTCACATGATATGGCACCCTGCCAGCACCACAGCCACTAACCTAAGCCAAAAAGAGACAAGTACTTAAATTGGTAAAGAATAAGGTTTCAGGTTACTTAAGGAAGCTGCACAGCCTGCCCCAATTGGGATGCATAGCCATACCCTGCAGGGTCCAACACAACCTGTTAGCAGCACAGCTATAAGGCCCTGCAATTGCAAATTACCCAAATGGTGTAAACAATAAAGTTTACCCATAACTGGATGCATAGCCTTTTGTATGACTCATTATGACTAATAGGTGACTTATAGTGAGTCATAAGTCTGCTTTAAGGGTTTAACACAGCCACATATAATTAGTATATATAGATAGCTGATCTGTGCCCTAGATTTCAATCAATTTGATAAACCTTCAATTCCTGAAGGAGTATCAAGATCCCAAGTGAGATCTGGAAGGGAAAAGGGTCCATTAAGTTTGCTTCTGCCTAGATTACATAATATCTAAGTGTACAAAGCAAAACTCAGCCCTAAATCAACCTTTTGGTGCATAGTTAGTAGAAGAAAAGGTCAAATAACCACTTCACACTATTCCTAGAGGTTCCCTAAGTGTAGATAAGGTTCCATTAGGTAATATCGCTTAAAAGCATGCTTACATAAGCCTCAAAAGTGGTTATTTAGGACATTTACATGTTTAAGTGTATGTTAAGTAACTATTGGTAGTTGAGCACTAAAGTAGAAAGCCTCTGCCTCAATTGGGAAGTGCACTAAAGTAGAAAGCCCCTGATTACATCATTGAATCACCTAGTAGGTGGCCACTATAGCAGAAAGGCACTATAACTTAGATAAATCTAGTCTAAGAATATTTATTAGCTGAGCACCCACTTAGCACAAATCAGCATTCTTTGTATGCCAATAAACAAGGGTACAAACAAACCCTATTGACCATAAACAGAGTGAACCATAAGCCAATTTTCCCACATCTAATATTGCTACATTTAGCAATCAGTTCTCACATGATTAATTCAACAGCAGATTCTCTAGCAATTCTTCTAGAGGATTTACTACACAACCAGTATAGCCAATTCCACCACACTTTCTATCTCAATCAACACTCCTTCTGAGCCTCCTTCAGGCAATATCCATTGCATAGCTGTCACCCTTACAATTCCTGTGCAAATCACTAATCTCTTTGATGCACAACTACTAAATCTATTGATTAGGTCTTTTAATACTTGTTCCCTATCTTTAGACCAACCCCTGAGCTTATACAAGCTAGAATAAAGCCAACCTAAGTCTTTTGGCTAATAACCTGGACTTGGAAGAACAACCAGGGATCCATTTCACTAAGTTTTGTTACTCATTCAATCTTGTTATTGCTTGATCTGTTAGATTTGCTGTCAACCAGCAGTTTATAGTGAGTTTGGGCCTGGGGAATTTGCTTGAGGAAGAATCTAGCCTTCTATTCATCTATATTCCATAGAAACGACAACGTGACTTCCCTCTGCTTCCACACCATGACTCCATGCTACCTTTGAGTACATACTTGCTATTCAAGTCTGCTTCACCACCGAGTGTTGCACTCAAGGGCTGTCCAGGATTCTCTTAACATAGGTACCAGCCCTATTTAAGCTTGCATTTTGACATGGATACTAGCTTCATTCAAAGTCTGAGACTAAGTGCTATCATTAGCATAACAGACAACTTGCTCTTGGTCATCATCTCTTAAATCCTGAATGCAATCCAAATTGATGCAGTCAATAAACAATTGATATCCATGTTGTTCACCCTTATAATTATCATCTACCCAAGATTAGTAATTATTTTAATGGTCTTCCAATGCTGAATGCTAGAGTTACACAAGAACCAGATGTGGAGTATTTCAATCATTACAAAGGAGAAAATCACTGTCTTGGTTTACATACATGAGAAGGAAGCTAAGAGCTCCGATGGGATCCCTTTTTTGAAAGTAGCCGACATTGTACATGTTTGTCTTCATGATGTCTATGCTTGGCATGTCAGCTGGCCATCAAGCAGAGAGTGAAATTTACTTCTACAGTTGAATATCATACTCATTGACAGATTTATCATCATGCCACTCCTCTCAGATGAAGCCCGCCACAAGGCTATCAAACATATCCTCAACATCATCCACCTTCTTTTCATCTTGCTCCTCAACATCGCATTGCATCCCCAGAAACCCCAATGCAAAGACCTAATCCCATATCATACATTGATCCTCACTGGACAGGACTGGGTCGAAGAGCTTCTGAATGGCCACCCAGAGTGAATATGTTGTGAACTTGGAATGCACAAAGAGATTTTTTTACAGCTTCTTATTGAGCTTTGCGAGATCAGCCTTCATGATTCAAAACATATCACTCTGGAAGAGCAAGTAGCAATAACCTTGTACATTTCAGTCACTGGCCTCACTATTCCACATGTTGGTGAGCGTTTTCAGCATTTAAGTCAGACAATTAATAGGTACATACTCTATCAATAATGTTTGAGGTTTATTTTCTAACTTTCATACTGATAGCTACTTCAAAAAAATCATTTGGGTTCTCTCTGATGCACCATTTTATCCCAGATACATCTCCTTTTCTCCAACTTGCCCATGTCCCTCAAAAATCCAACAGAATCCCAAAATTTTCCTATACTTCCATAATACCATCAGTACAATTGACGGAAGCCACTTGCCAGTTGCACCACCATCACACCTTTGCTCTACCTTCTGCAACCAGAAGGGTTTCTTTTCACAAAATGGCCTTTTCATCAGCAACTTCAATCTAAACTTCATGTACAACCTTCTTGGCTGGGAGGGATCTGCTATGGATGCTTGCGTTTTTGATAATGCGATTTTGACAGATCTCCAGATTGGCCCTGGGAAATACTTGCTTGCAGATGCTGGGTATCTGCTATGCCCTCAACTGCTCGTCCCCTACCACAGAGTCCGTTATCATCTTGCAGAATGGGGGCATGCCAGTGTATGGTAAGTCATTCACCAGAGTCGGTCTTCATTGCTCCTGATTGGTCACATCTTAGCCTTGCAAATAAGGAAGAACTCTTCAATCTACAACATGCATCAGCTCGCAATGTGATAAAACGAATTTTTGGAGTTCTGAAGGGCCGGTTTTATGTACTTCTCCTTCCATGCAAATTTACCATGGAATATCAAATCCAGCTGCCTGCGGCATTATGTACCCTTCACAATTTCATTCGTGCTCATGATTCTAGTGATGCTAACAATTCTGAATCTGAACCAGGAGATAACTCGGATATGGATGACTATATCAACCACAAGCGAGGCACTGCAGACAACAGAGCCAGTCAGGGCCCAGTCATAGCTATGGACACAACAGATGATGTGTCAGCCAGATAGATATGGGATGATATCACCCGGGTGATGTGGGATGACTATTAATGGGTGTTAGCAGAGTGTAGCAATAATATTGACAATAGTGACTTGGATTTTGAGGACAATCCCATGTAATTTTCACAATGAAAGTATATTCCATTGTGCTATTGAAGCAACATGTGTTCGTGAAAGTACAAGGTAACTCAGGATATAGTAGCACGACTAAAAATAGAGGAAACATGGGGCATCATTGACAGAAACATCCTAAAACTAAATATTTAGGCACCTTCAACTTCAGTGGTGTGAAGGATGTGTAGGACTCATTTGACATATGCATTGCATTCGTTAGCTTGGAAACTAAGAAAAATGGATGCCTTTGCTTCATGTACCTCAAAATACTCTCCAACAACTATTATGTTGTCAGATAAAAGACCTGGAATATTGTACAGCTGCTTTGTTGCAGCACTGATGATGGAAAGTTTATTGGTGAAGCTGGTTGTGATTGAGTCGGTGAGATGGCGGATAGAGCTGTCAATTATGTTCATGGCAATGACATCCAGTGAGCCTGTTCCCTTTTTCCCCTTGAAAGATGTCTGAGAGCGCTTGGATTTTTTTGCTAAGCTGACACTAGAAGGAGGATTGAGTGAATGAGATAGCATCCCCAAAACAGGGGGTGAAAATAATAAAGAAGGAGATGTTGTTTTCTCAAGAGAGATCACTGAGAAGGGGCATTTGTTGCTGCTAGAAAGAGCCGAACTGCCAGAAGCTAGGGCAGGTGAGAGTGGAAAAGATATTGCCATTGGATCAGGCACCCATGCATTTGCCAAGTTTGCAGTAGTGGTGCTTGGTGCAAAATTTGGGGAAGGAACAGGCTCAGAAAAGGATATAGGGGTGGAGATAGGAGGACCAGGGAAGCGGGGAGGAACAAAGCCTGAGAAGGTAGTCGCAAGGGTGGCAGGGACAGAAGTATTTAAAGGAGGGATCAGGCCTAGAGCCTGGGAAGGGCCTGGGGGAGGGCCTTGTCCTTGACCACCCGGATGAAAAGCAAAAAATCCTGTAGCATTGCCATATAGGAAAATCTCCTCCATCTGCTCCAAATATTCCCAGCTAGCATTTCGAAACTTTTTCATCCTCGCATTTGCCTAGAAAGGATCAGCAGTCAGATCCAAATATACTAGGAAGAATGCGCATACCTTTTTACTAGTGTATTCATTGAAAACTTTTACCTCTGCAGGACCCCAAATATTTGCACCATTTGTGTTGTTCTAGTGCATGCCCGACAGCCTGCAGTAGCTCTAGATGGATCCAAGAACTTGTTTTAACTAGACATATTTTAGCTTCATTTGTAAATATTGTAAGATAAGAAAAATGACTTACATTGGTGAGTTTATTCTGAGTGCTCTTGGCATCCTTCTCTTTGCAAGAAAAAGGAAGCCCAAGGGCCCTAAGGTGGTTGAGTGCAGTAGTGAATGTAGAATCCTTGAAGTTACCATCACCTTGCTCCACTTGGTGTTCATGCAAGTATGCAACAAAGGCTCTTGTTTCCTCCAGTGACCACTTGACTATCTTGTTGCCAAGGTTAATCTGTTCTGCCATGGTGTGTGAGAGGATTTCAAGTGCTTTCACAACTTGGAGTAGTTGGCAGTGGATGTATGCACGATGATCAGCTTGATTAATATAATAGGAAACCTGATGCAATGACATTGCAGGTATGTAGGAGAGGGGAGCAAGGTTCACCAAATTTCACTCTCCACTTGACAGCCAGCTAACATGCTGAGCATAGACACTATGAAGACAAATATGTACAATGCCAGCTACTTTCAAAGAAAGGATCCCATCTGAGCTCTAATCTGCTAGTTGAAAATTCTCTTCAAGTTTACATCCAAGAGATTTTAGAACAGCTCTTCTATAATGTTTTTTTTTAAATCACCAAACAAAAAAAGTCAGGCCAATGATTCTTGAACAAATATTTCTTATGCTTTTTGTAAACAAATAGGAGTTAAAAATCTTTACACATGCCTGGAATTTCCATTTACTGCCATTTAATGGATAATTTGTGATGAATCACAATGACATACATATTTCAATTGCTTTTTTCCAGACAAAATTTCTTAATATGCAAGTCAAATTTTTGGAAAATCTCACTATCATTACACATACCTCAATCTTGTCCAAAGGCTTTCTACAATGCAACTTGATCAGATATGCACAAAGCTATATCAAAAGTTCAATACTTTGGCTTGGATTTCTCATATTGAATATAATTGCATATGATCTATAAGGCCTACAAATCCATAGCAATGGCATTATCTTCCAAAAATAAAGACAAACATAGACCTCAAATTGCAGTCAATGCAAAAGTTATAAGATAACTTCAATAACAGCCTATTCTTCAATCTACACCAAAAGTTGAAGATTTGTAAAAAAAGGAAGAAGAATCAGAGGAAGATGGAAATTAGTTTGTCACATACATTTTTAATTATATGTTATGTACATGATCTCTGGTCTCCTTCAACTTTGTTTCCCAATATACTTTTTGCATATTTTATTTTTGTTTTACATTTTGTTTTTTTGTTTCTGTCTCTATCTCTTTTTTAGTTCCCTCTAATTATGTGTCTTACTTAGGAGCACAACTCCAGCCTTTGTTTTTCTCTAGTGCACTTCTCTAACTATATTATTCCTAATTTCTATTCCTTCTTATATTATAGCTCTGCCTTTTTGTATATACCTTAGTTAGAATATTAATTTAAACCTATAACAATCCTCTATTCTCTGTTTTAAAATATGAAGACATTGATCACACAAGAGCACCACACTCCACTCTAAGTTATTGAAGCTGCTGTCTTCATACTTCTGACCCACTGAACCTTCTTTGCACCTTCTTTGCACCTTTTGTTAAAATTGCCTAACTCTAGAGGATTCAGAACTTTGGAATTCTAGAGGTTATGCTTGTGAGGGTACCTCACTCAAAGTTTGCATTGTATTTCTGGAGTTTACCTTTACTGCTGCTCTAGAGATCCTTCCCACTAAGATTTGACTTTATATGTTTCACTATTAGTATTGGCTTTCAGCACTAGAATTATCTGGAGATATGTGATCATATCTCCACCCATTGGTATTTAATATTTAATATTTAATTTTGACTCTCAGTTGTTTCTGCTTCTTATTGAAAAGTGGCTGAGTGGGCATATCTACCCTTTACTTAGATTCTATTACTTGTATTAGTTTAGAATATTTAAACTTTAACCTAACATTCGTGGACCTTTAGATCTCAACTATCCAATAGTTATAATATTAT
>JBBPSN010000098.1:7670-20538 GCA_038093615.1 Austroboletus olivaceoglutinosus | reverse complement strand
ATGGGGAGACGAAGAGAGATATGTGGGATCATCCACTTTGTAATTAAATTGTCTATCTTAGGTAAGCACCCCAAAATACCGAAAATCACTTGACCCCGTTTCCATGTAGTGTACAGACAATGACGAGGATATGGAAAAATAAAAGGCACTAACCGAGTCAGTGCTACCGAATCTCAACTACCCCCACGCTTGCGCATCCATTCATTGCTGCATCTCCGGGTTCGGTGCTGGGTGCGGTGGCATCCCAGGCGGCGGATGCATTCCGTCATGGTACGCGGGGGCCATAAGTGCACCACGGATACGCAGCAGCATCATGCGAAACCATTCCTCGTCAGCACCTGCCTTTTCCTGCTCTATCGCTAGCTGCTGGAGATTGCTTAGCTCCTTCGACAGTGTCAGGCGCCATGAGAGATTGCCGTTATCGTCCGCCTCTAAATTATCTATCGGCATTGCAGGGTGCGGAGGAAAACGCAACCCGGGAGGCGGAGGTGGAAGCATTGCAAAGCTGGGATCGAAACTAGCAAAAGCATGAATCAGTCAACAAGCGAGTCAAACAAGGCAAGAGGGGCTTACGCAGGTGGATAGGGAGGTGGATAGGGCCCCTGCCTGCTCGGGCCAGCCTCGTCAGGGTGCATTTGGGGTGGAGGTGCTTGAACGAATGGTGCATGGGGGTCGGGAAATGGTTCGTTCGGTCGATAATCGATATCTTGCTCTTCCGATTGACGTCCTTTGGTGCCCTTTGGTTTTTTCTTCCTCACACGGTGAACTCCGGTGCGTGGATCAACATTATCGTTGACCGTCCAGTACGACCCCTTGCCTCGATCCGTGAGTGGACGAGGGACCTTCTCGAAGCATGGATTGAGCGAAAGATTATGTCGGACAGAGTTCTGAAATAATGCATGTTAAGATTTGTTTGTTTTGCAGAAGGGATCAAACAAATATGAACACAATCAAACATCAACATCGCGGTCGCGGTCGCGTCTCGCGCGTGCCAGGACGTGATGAAGTGTACAAGCCTCTTATTGTGTAATACTCACTTTCCAGCCCGAAGGTGCACTTCTAAAATATGGGAACTGAAACAGGAGGTAAAGTTACACCAACTCGACGGAGCAAACAATACATACACGAGATTCAATCGCGTAGTAAATGTCTTCTAGGAGTAACTTTTGGTTAGGCGAGCCTTTGATCGCATAACTAGAAACACGGTGAGTCAGACGACATGTCCACATTCAGGCAACGAACCGAATGAGGGTAGAATAAGGGTAAAACGGTTTACTTCCCGGGGGGCCATCACGCAGAGAATCGAGGTTAATTGGCAATCCACCCGTGAGGTCGGCTGGTTCCTGCGGATAATATGAATTTGCCTGAGCGAGCTCCGCCTCGCCCGGTGGCAGCATATTTGAAGGTATTACTGTTTGCTGAGCCTGTTGGGACATGATTATACTTGGAGCTATAGTCCAGGTGATCAGGAGGACAAGTCCACCAATGGCGGCGTGCTTGTTGACTGGAGAGTTGAAAGGTGTAGGAATGGAAACGTTGAAAGAGCTGCTGTGGCTTATGTCATGCGTGAGAAATCAGCGCGCGCACGGGCCAGTTTCTCTCCATCACACAGGCCACGACGTTGAAGCTGGATAAACCATCGAGGGGAACGACGACGATGGACGAAGGAGAAGTTGTTTGTTCGATTTGCTAACGCACACGATGATGCTTGGTCCAAATTGTGGAAGACATTGTAAAACAAAATCCAAACCGACCACGCTCTCCAATACACAAACAAAGCGACTCGGTCCTCCAGCGCACCAGGTCTTTTGCATCCAACGGGCTTCCCGACTCCTCCTAGTCCAAAGTAGCATCCATCATTGCGTGTTCCTGCTGCTGAGTTCATCGCTACGGTCGATCTGGCACCCCCTGGGGGCTGGCCCGTGCGCGATCCACACCTCATCGCATCCCTACAACACACCAATAAGACAGGTCGTATTGCGACTCGAGCTCACGGGCTGCACTCGAGACATGCCAGACGGCATTGATCGATTGATCAAGCGGCTGCTACATTGTAGGCTGCTACGACGCTGAGGGGCTATAAGCCAAGTACATCACATAATACTATCCAGATGATCACGTGCGAACGAGAGTGCATTTCACGACGGTGAAAAACACCAAGCAGACTACACCCATGACACTCGGCACATCCTTGTCACGTTCCTCGCTGGCGTTCGCATCAAGACGCAGCGTTTCATCCAAGGCGAAACTCCAGTCGTCCCACGACAAGAGGATGGAAGCGTTCGTCTCACTTTATCACCAATCCAACGCTTTCATCACGCCCGAGAATCTCTCCGCTGCCATTGACCAGGCATTTACCCAACGTCTGAACGTTACAGGGGTAGAAGAAAACAACAAGTGTTGTCCTCTGGAACTGCGCAAAATGAGGACGGAACTCCGAAAGTCGCCCAAGTTCTTCCTCGGCAGAGACAGCGGTGCATCGACTGTGTCCAATTTGGAACAAATGGGCCCAGGCTGGACGGATAGTAGAACAAGGAGGATGAACCAGGTTTACCAAGCCCTGTTGGGCACACAAAAGGACGGCCGTCCGTCTTGGTTAGCCCTGAAGGAGAACGGCGAGAGGGTTAAATCGCAGATCGACAAGGACAATCGAGGCAGGTTCTCGTTTGGTTGCTCTAGTGCGTCGCTCACTGTTCGCATCATCAGGGTGACCACATATGGCGGTGTAGGCAACGTAAATACATACCGGAGTCGTACTTGATCCCTTGGGATAGATGCAGGAGCTTAGCATTTCTCGTAACGTGCCGTCTGCCGTCTGCGGTTGTCCCTGAGCGTTACGCAGTTTTCGTGATGAACGGAGCTACATGATACAACATTTGGCCATCCTGCCAGGTCCTGCCAGCTCGGAGCTTTGATGAATGGGGTTTAATCGCGTTCCGATGTGTTTCGGGATCACTTCGGGTACACATGTACAAAGAACCGGCTTATCTGATAAATAACGAGTGTGAGATGGACGGGTCCATTTGCTTCACATTTGCTTCACGCACACCACACCCATGACTGTGCTCGCAAAGTTCAAGGCTTTTCTTTCAGACAGGCTTCCTCCAGACGCCCAGAGGGTCTATGACGACCTTCGCGCTGCGGATGTCCCAGTCTCCGATGATGTCTGTCGTTCTTGTCCCAACCCTTGCGATCAAGGTGAGTATCTCCAAATGCCGTATCTCTCTTTCAATACTGAATTGCAGACCACGACGACTATCCTGCAAAGATATCTATCGACATGGACTCGGACATGTTAGGCTCAGTAAAGCCGTATAGACGTCAGGCAAGCATTCTCCCATTGCCATTGTCGCCTTCACACCTGACGCTTACCATAGGTTCTTATCTCTACCGGCAAGTCGGATTGGGCCAAAGAAGTTACCGAGGTCGACGACACTCTAGCTGCATTTTTGAGCAGCGTAAACGAAAGATTCCAAGGTGGCAGACCCCGGAATAGACACGGAAACGGCCGCGTTCTTCCAGCACTGTTCACGCAAAACGACACGCGCAAGCTGTCAATCCTAAATGGCAGTCATACGTCCTTCTCAGAGGACTCTTCTCATGAAACGGTTATTGTGTTTCCTGATTTCAAAGCCATCGCCGACATCCCACGCTCGCTAGCTGGCGCGGAAACCTTGTGGACGACCGCACTCGACCCTACATATGGAAGGCTGGGTGCCGGTTCGCGCTCCGACTCACTCAGATCTTGGGCATTGCCTTATTCTTGTGCTATCCTTCTCTGTAAGATCATCGGTTTCTTTTTAAAAACACGGGAATGTTCCTGATGAGTTCCAAGAATAGGTTCACACAAGAGGCGTGACAAACGCTGTGCAATAACTGCGCCCATCCTTGAAAGGGGTGATTATCTTTCGGGCTGTCTATGAGTTGACGGTCAGCTGACATCTTACATAGCATTTACTTCCTACCTGGAGCACGAGGGCTGGACTGTCCATACAGAACTGGAAGATCTTTCTGGAAGTCCTACTTTGGAGTCTTTGTTGATCAACGACCCGGAGCCGGACGTTGCATTCGAGACACAATTGAAGGCGCTTGGAGAAGAACAGAAAGCCCTCATTCTACGCACTTCTCACATTGGTGGCCACAAGTTTGCAGGAAACGTTGTTGTATGTCTTGTTCCGATTCATCCTCTCTCATGATTAATGTTCTTCCAGATACACAACCCCCAAGGAACGAGTGTGTGGTATGGACGAGTCACTCCCCACGATGTCGAGTCCATCGTGAAAAACACCATCCTCAATGGTCAGGTACTTCCACCTATCCTTCGCGGTGGTATGAACCTTGCGAGACCTGGATGCAAGCCACTCCATGAATGGTAATCTGGTCGTGTCTCTGGACCACGATAGATCATCCTTTTAGACGATTCAAAGACATACAAGGATGATTACATCTCGATACATGAGGTAGTGGATAGTGTATATACGAGACAATGGGCAGAACGGCACATAGTAGTCTGCTCTAATACGCGACATTAACAAAAAGGACAGAGTCATGAGCATACACATTGGCATCAGACAAAGAGTTGCGTGATAGTACCACAAACACGACCAGTCAATACCTGAATTTCCAGGTTGGTCCAAGTACCAGCTACGGGTGTGTTTGAAAAGACAAGGAGAAAGAAGCAACCACTGACATAGTCATTGTTCGTCCCGCATACACGCACTCATACAGTCATCTCGTCCTCCATCCCCTTTCTACCTTTCGAGTAACGCCCTGCAAATCTCTCCTCATCCTCGAATTCATCTTCTGTCGTTATTTCCGAGGTTTCATCGTCGTCAACAGCGTCGTCTTCTGATCCTGCTCTTCCACCAAGGATTCCAACTGCTGTCGACACGCTTTCCCCACCAGAATACGTGAACCCGCGGAAGTTTTCCTGCACGCTGTTGGTGAGGGGGGACCCAGCCATATCGCGTTTCTTGCGATTGCTGATCTGAATGCCCTGAGACTTTCCATGCCCATTCGACCCATTCTGCAGATAGTTGGCACCAATAGTCATGCGATCGCTGCCCAGCGGGCCGTTTGGCGTATGCAAGAAGCCCTGCACACCAGTCTGAATCCAGTCTTCGCTGGGGTCTTCTTCGTCCGGGCTACCTGTCCCATCCAGTCCGTTGCCTACTTCCCGGATATCGGCAGTGGTAAACTCTGGATCAAAGTTTGCCGTCGATTCGTCTGACTCGACGACGGGTTTGAAAGGTGGCGTGACTTGTTTCATGGATAACGCTTTCCAATCTATGCTGGCGAAAAATAGATGTTCCTTGAGTTCCTCTGCATCTCGCTGAGCACCAAGACGGTGCCTTGGGTTTCGGTTGAGAAGCTAAAATTAGGGCTCAACACATACTGGATTCAAGGACACCAAAAAAATTACACACCCCCTTGACAAACATCTTTCCGTCCTCGCTGATTACGTTGCGAGGAAATCGTATCTTGCCGAAACAGATGTTTTTATACATCTGCTGCGTATCCTCTGCATAAAAAGGGCTCCATCCGCAGCACATTTCAAATAAGAGCACTCCGAGAGACCAAAAGTCGACCAGTTTGCTGTAACCGTGCTCGTCCAAGAGTACCTCGGGGGCGAGATACTCTGTTGTGCCGCAGAACGTCGTCGTGAGTTCATCGGGCCGGAGATCTGCTTTGGATAATCCAAAATCGCACAATGCGACATGTCCAGTGGCATCCAAAAGGATATTCTCCGGTTTGAGGTCACGGTAGACGATGTTATACTTGTGTAGATGTTCTAGAGCGAGAACGAGCTCGGCAATATAGAATCGAGCCCGTTCTTCGGTAAAGCGCGTCTCCTTTTGCAGATGCCAAAACAGCTCACCGCCGCTCTTGAAGTCGGTGACAAAGTATAGGTCCGCGTCCGTCTGAAAGCTAAACTTCAATCCCACAAGGAAGGGTGAATCCAAAGAACACTGAAGTATCTTGCGTTCTCCAATCGTATGGGCCACCTCTTTCTTGGCAATGATCTCCTTCTTGGAGAGCACTTTCATAGCATATATGCGCTTCGTGTCCTTTTTCCGAACCTGAAAGACCTTGCCAAAGGTGCCACGTCCTATGAGCTTGAGGAACTCGAAATCGCGCGGAGTAAGCGCTCGTTTATTCTACCACGTGGAAATGATAGAGTTAGCATCATCATCAAGTACCACGATTGTACGGAGATGGAGCCACGCTCGTGGCAGAGGGTGGGAAGCAACGTGGCACGCCGCTACGCACCTTGAGTTGCTCAAATGTAATCTGCACACGCATCTCCCCGCTCACAATTTCGTTCTCGAATGGTCGAAGTCTGCATTGGCAAGTTGAGCGAGGAGAAGCAAGGCGAGATGGAGGGCACGGGTGGTATCTAACATGGAACGGGCTACATACTTGAACCATTGATCGACAGTGTGGTCGTGGATCAATATGGGTTTGATCTGGAAAGTGCCAAGGAAGAAATGGTTGGCAACACGATCGTAGACGTTGAAGGTAATCAAAGACTCTTCTGAAGTCACATCGCTACAGATGGAGTCAGAGATATCAGATATAGCTGATCAGGATACGATACGTACAAAGATACCTCGTGTTTCCACACAGGATTGTGTGCTGACATACGTCCAAAGAGCCCCTGGGTGGAGGGGTATGTCGGAGATGGTACTTTGCTTGAAGATGATAGGGACGATGAGGGAGATGCATTGGCGCTGGACTTGCCAGGCGGTCGTGATGCACCTATAGCACTGCTGAGTGCGGTTATGGCGTTGGAGGAGGAAGTCCTGGAAAGAGCGGTAGCAGTGCCCTTGACTTCCTTGTCTGTTTCTTCGGTAGGATCGCGGCTGACGAACTCGTTCTGCTCGAACTGGACGACGACATACGGGCGAGCATGTATAGAGGAGACGTTGAGGCCGCGCGCGGATATGAGTTTGACATGGATTTGGCCCTTGGATGTCACCGATGGAGCAGGGGGTTGTGTGGGAGAGGCAGCACCGAGGGTGGTGGTTGAAGAGGTCCTAGTCGAGGGGGTCGATGACGATGGCGGACTGGATTTGTTTTCCATAGGTTCAGAAGGCTGGGATGACTTTTTGACGTTGCGCACGGAAAAGTCAGGTGCATGTAGAGATATTTGGGTAGTAGGAATGCGGGCGACGAAGGGTGCGGACTGGGGCGTTATGGGGCCTGGCGGCGTGAGATCGGCTTGTGCCGGTGTCGCTGCCGGAGATGTGGCCAGGAGATGGTGGTGGTGGGAACCAGGGGAGGAGGAGGAAGAGCGTGTCTGAGAATGACTCGTCGGTGGCGATGGAGCTCGGGAGCCAGACGCTGTGGCGTTCGCAGGGACGGGGATGTCGAAAGGATTGGGGCGCTCGTGGCCATCAGCGGTGACTCTCGGGGTGAGCTGGTCGAGCACGGCGGGCCACAGCTTGAGCATCGTGATGACGGTCAAAGACAGCCAGATTACATATTACTACTCTCCTTCAAGTACGTCCTCGCCCACCGCAGCAGTCCCATACCACCGCCAACACCAGCCCCGAGAATCATCCCCTGCCGACACGAACGCCACGGAAGACGGTCTAGAGTCCTCAGTCGCACCCCCGTAATCCAGGCGACTCCACTCACAGACCGTCGCGAAAATACCCGCACACCCCACCCCAGCCCCTACCTCCCTCGCCTCGGCCCATGGCTGTCCGCACCGTTCCAGCCCGTCCTCGATCCCCACCCACACCAGCGCAGCGGCCCCCAGCTTCGCAGCGTTTAGACCCCCCTCCTGCAGCCCCGCCGCCATTCGCCGATAGTTTTTCGTCTTGTTGTAAAAATACCATCCCTGCACCGTCGTGGGCGGACGGTGCGCATTTTCTGCCAGGAACCGCAGCGACGCCCGCCGCGAGCCTCGGACCGCACCAATGACTGTGCCCAACAGCGCAGCTGACACCGGGAGAACAAAGTAGCGGGAGTGCACAACAGGCGTCACGTCGTATCGCTCCACCTCCGCGTCGGTAGCCATCCTGACGAGTCGCGATGAAATGGCGTGGTAGACAATTATGCGTACACAGCCGTAACAAACACTACAGATGTGCCTTTACGCCAGCTTTCTGCATGATAGCCGTCTCCTTCTTGCCCAGCTCCTCCGCCCGCTTGTGCAACTCGGGTGCCCGTTTCAGCTCCCTTTGACCGACCTGCTGAATATGGACCTGGGGGGCGGATATCAGGCATGCTACCGACGACTAGGAAACTACTCACGGCGTCGGGTCCCTATGAACAAGGCGTCACCAACCATGTACAACGCAGTGAAAAAGAAACACGCACGTCAGCGAACCGCAGGGTGCGCAACTGCGTATACATGCTTGCCAGCTCTTGGTCTTGGCTCAACCCTTCCGCTCCAAACGCTTGTATCGCACGATCAATGACGCTGCACGCCATTTCGGGGACTACAAACTGTACTCCATGGCGTCAGCATCACAGACTTTTGAATCGGAACGCGTGCACCTTGGCGATTCCAATTTCCTTCAGTGCGCCTTTAGCCTTGTGTTTATCGATCTGTGATGCGTCTCAGCCTGTAATCTGTGTCACACTCCGAGAACATGCCTGAACAGCGGCACTGAGCACAAGCAACCGCGCTGCCTCAATTTCTGCCCTGGACTTGGCGATTTCAGCTATCACAGTACCTAAATATTCATCTCAGCGTAACGATCACTGCTGGATATCGAATGCATTCACCGTGTTGATAGAGGAATTTGCCAAACGTCTTGCGAGAAGGGTCCGTTACTCGCTGAATCATCAAATCGAGTGCTTTCGACGCTGCACCGATGGCGCGCATGCAATGATGGATACGTCCAGGACTGCCAACAACGGTTAGCCCAAGAGTGCGTAGATCGACCCAAGAGTACAAACCCAAGGCGTCCTTGAATGATCTACATAATTACATGTCATACTGCTATTCAATGACACGGGAGGACCCACCTCGAATCCTCTACCCCATCCAAGTATTAGGTTGCTCAAGGGTACTCTGACATTCTCGTAAATGATCTCATAATGTCCTTCTGGGGCATCATCGAATCCGAATACTTCCATCGGACGCACCAGCCGAACACCAGGGGCATCTGTGGGAACGATGACGACACTTTGCTGTTTGTAGCCATCCGAGTTTTCCGGGTCGCTCTTGCCCATCACAAGATGCAACTTCGTCCGGGGATCACCGGCACCCGAAATCCACCTAAGCGAAAAGCCATCCGGGATGGGCACCATGAGAGTTCGGCAACATTATAAAAAAAAATTTGGAGAACCATTTGTGTCCGTTGATCACGATTTCGTTGCCCTCTTGTCGGATAGACGTTTTGATGTTGCGTGCGTCCGAGGATGCCACTGCACGTTGCGCGTTAGTATGACCCGCGTCATACACCAAAGGACGAAAGCGTGCCGAATCGTTCCGTCATCGCGAAAGCGGAGCGGATTTCCCCGTTTAGCAGTGGTGTAAGCCACTGCTTTTGTTGCTCGGGAGACCCGTACCGAGCAAGGACCTCTTTGAAGAGCTCATCAGCAAGCGTTTACAAAAGAAAAGGACACGTTTACCCATGTTTCCCGTGTCTGGAGCAGCACAGTTGACTGCCTCGGACGCTAAGTGTCCCCCTTGTCCGAGGACTTCTGCCATAACGGCATACTGTCACCATGTCGGTAGTTGATCAGGGATTGGGGAATCACGAAACATACCTCGAGGTTCGAGAGCGGAACGCCATGTTGAGGATAATGCGCCTTGCTGAGGAAGAGGTTCCAAAGCCCAAGCTTGCGTGCTTTCACCTTTAGTTCTTCCACCACCGGCACAATTGTCTTCCATCGTTGCGCTGGGTCTTTGGGTATCTGGGCATGGTATAGCTTGGAGGAGGGATAAACCTCATCCTGTCTGACGTATCAGAGAGGCACTGACAGAAAGGGTATGCACACACCTGTAGAAAAGCAACGAGTTTAGCTAGGATATCCTTTCCATATGGTGTGAACTTGTCTTCGATCTTTGCGTTGTTAGCCTGACGCTGAGTACATGCGAGCATGAGACATACGAAATTCCAAGATGCTACAGATGTAAGCTCGACGACTGGGTGGTTAGGCATGGGTGTTTTGGCTGAGGCCGAACATATCGAGCGCTAAATCCTTTAAAGCAAACGGGGCCGGCTACTCGGTATTCCCGGCGAGAACTAAATCATCTGATAACTAGGATGGTTGCCTCCATCAATTCGATTCGTGAAGAGCACTAGCTACGCAACATGAACATGATCCCAACGTAAAGCAAGCAAGAAGTATCGCATGACGCAAAAAGGTGCGAAAATTAGTGTGTTAGGTATGCTGCCTAACGAGTAAAGCAACTATACAGTATTGCTCGTCAGAGTGGTCGTCAGCGATGAGTAAGGATACAATGGATGAATGAAGAACAACGAAACAATTTGGAGGAGGCATGCATATGGGGGTGCAAAAGGTAAAAAGTACAAAGGCATCCGAGGCCCTCGGGAAATGTGTTTACGGGTGGGTGCGCGACGGGGATTGTCGCCCTTCGTGGAGATCCGAGGAGGATGATTCACCAAATGTAAACGGAAGTTCTGGGTCAATTCCAAATGCGCCGGCATCGAATGTGTGCCAGAGGGAATCCTGCTCACTTGTCGAGTATCCGTTCGTGTTATAATTTCTAATGTAATCGAGGCCCAAAAATGGTAGCCCTGGAGGAGGGAATGAAGAGGTGGGTGGTGTGCTTGAAAGATGGGTATACCCGAGATCCGACGAGCTGTTATACCAAGTTGGATCGATGCTGGATGACGAATGTTCGTATGTCGTATAGGGGAGCGAGCTAGATTGCGATCCGGAACCGTACATGTCGACGGCACGATGCTCCCCTGGGGCGCCATCCCACTGATGGTTACCGGAAGATGCAAGTGGGCTATGATGCATCCCATAGTCGTGAGGCGAGGGGACGTGGAGTGGCGACAGAGGTGCGCCTGGGAAATTGTACGGGGATGCTCCTACGAGACGGGGACTTCCCTCCTGCTGGGTCGCTTCCATAGTAGACATGGACGGCGAGGGCAAGTCAACGGACGCTGGGGAACTATGGGGACTAGACTTTCCCCCCATCGATTGTGGGCTGGAAAATACCCCATGATAGCCAGACAAGCCCGAGCCACCGAGACCTTCACTCTCATCATGCCCCCTCTTGCGAGATGTGGACCGGTTGCGCTGTGCTGCAGTTCGTGATAAGTCAGTAGGTGCCATTGCCAAGCACATATATTCCTTACAATCTACACGATACGGTGACGAGACAAGGGGCCGTCGCGTAGAATTTGGATCTCGTGAGCGGCTTATTTTTCTTGGTTTCATCTTTATCGGACGATTCATGGTCGGCACCTGTCCTGAAGAAATAAGGGATCGCCTGGATTCCAATGCTGCCGGCGCGATATTTTGAGGAATGGGCATGCCAGAAGCATCATTGCTTATCCTCTTTATAGCTTCGTCTGCGGTAGTCGTCAACTCGGTGAGCAGCTCCTTGCACTTGCGTGCTCCTGGCCAATGGCCTTCCCATGACTCTATAATGGGGAGGCAGCTCTTAGCTTCGTCCATTGCAGCAGATGCAGCCTTGGTATCTGGGGAATGCATGGCGTAAAGAAGGATGACCACAGCAGAACTAAAGAGATGCTGGATGAAAAAAGCAAGGTGATGCGAAGTTGGCACGAGATTATTGATCGAAGGTGCAAGGCGGATGCATGAGCGGGCCGATGAGACTGCCCTTGCAGTAGAGTTGGGTACGATCGATTGATCGCGCTTGACCGGCAGAAAGTTACGATGAAGGGTAGTGAGCACCGAATAGTAGTGGCTACATAAGACGACGGTCATGGTCATATGCTTGTCATTCGGGTTCCTGAAAGAGGAAGGAAGATCGTCGAACCACGCGGTCAGTTCGAGGTCAAGATCCTCAACAGAGCGCTGTAACTCCATTCTCTTTTCGGGTTCCAGTGTTTCTTTACAACTGTCGATTGCATAAACTTGTCGCAGGATCCGGCCAGCGATCTGGTAAAGAGTCACGAGAGCGATGGTGCCCGACATCAAGGGCGGCGGCTTTTGGGAAAGTTGGACGCCAGTAAAGTATTCGGGTAGCCATTCGTCATCGGCGTCGATAGGAAGTTCGACGTCGCAATCAGAATCCTCTGTGCCGAGCGGGCGACCAAGTGCAAGTGCAAGCATCCGATCGAGGCAGTACACACCCCACCAGATTTTCCGCCGAGTCTCTTTTTCGATAGAGGATATGGATAATCGGCGCGGAGAACGCTGCTCACTTTTCAATAAAAACTGCAAGTTTAACGACTGACACTTACATGCAATCCTAGGTCCTGAGCGCTGCGTACCGCTTGACCCACGAGGAGCCAGGCCTGTGGAAGGCAGTTGACGGAACACAAGAATGAAGACATGAGAATAAGGCTTTGGACGTGGAATACTTGGATCGTCGCGTGGCTGATGTAGTGAAGGATTAAGGCCCTGACAGAGAGAGTACTGTCAGTCCGACATCAATGACTAGAGATTATGTGAGCTTACCTTTCGTAGAAGACCATACCCATCCCACCGTCGTCTAGGCGATCGCTTGTAAGACGTGGGTCATTGACCAGTCGAGCTGCACAAGCGAAGATAGCAAAGACGATGGAAGTGAATGGTGCCTCGTCTTCAACGAAAGCCGAATCGCCCCTCCTTCCCATGAGACGCTTGTACCTAACCATGAAGGAAGGTTTATCAAGAATGGGCATCAAGAAGTGGAGGCGTTCAAAATACGCATCGATCTGATGCGCGATGAAGATTAGTATTGAATAGTGGGAAGGACGCC
>JBBPSN010000095.1:1312-37860 GCA_038093615.1 Austroboletus olivaceoglutinosus | reverse complement strand
TTGCGATCCATATTCAATGGGTAAACTCGACAATACATTTGTGATGATGAACTGACAGTCACCTCAGGTGCATTCGCCTCCTTTGGACCTGGCGTGATCCGAGATTTGTGCACATCGCTCTCTTTTCCCGCTGCGAGAAAGCGCTTGTACTTTGCAGGCGAGCCAATGAGCGTGCATCGTGGGTGAGTCATGTCCGACGAGGATTATTGTGGACGTTGGGTCTGATGCCATCACGCAGATGGATCGAAGGTGGGCTCGAGAGTTCGTGGAGAGCTGTACGCGATTATCTCGAGGTTACGGGTCAAGAGGAGAAGATGATGAAGTTCAAGGGGTTGTGGGGAGATAATAGCGAGTGGAATAGCGCGGAGACTTCCTCTACGGACGATACGAACAGCCTAGTTGCTGGGACGAAACGCCTTGGTTGACTTTATGACTTTTTTGCTCTCATTCTTGTGCCAATACCATGATAGCGCTTTTCCGTACGAACTCGCCTGAGCCGTATGTATCTGAGCCGTGCATAACTAGTCTTGAAACCTGAGGCCTGACGCTTAGTGGGCATGAGTCGTCTACCCCCCTTTCCATTTTTGGAAATCCACGTGTGTCGCATCTCTTCATCTCGTTTTTTCTTTGCATCAACATCATGGACGTCTCCGACCTCCTCGCCTCACACGCACCCGAACCGTAAGTCTCCCCAAAGAACGACCACCAGCGAATTCACCCCCTGTGACAGCCCCACCACCAAAGACGCCCTCGAGGTCGACCCCGGCTTGCTCGCCGTGACAGACCTCGAGTCGGTCGACACAGAAGCCTATGCGTACGTCCCCCCATTCCCCCTCGCCCACCCCGTCCTCGCTCACACCCACCCCCAGCGCGGACCTCGAGTCCCACCTCCGCACAACCGCCCAACAAGCCATCCAAGCCCTCATCGCATCCCTCTACGCACTCCCAACCCTCCCCTCTCCCGACGGCCCCCTCGTCCAGCTCCCCGCGCCCCTCTTTTCCCTCCCGCGCGCCAAACCCCTCCCCCGCCCGAAACCACCCACGAAATGGGAGCGCTTCGCAGCCGCCAAAGGTATCCGCAAGACGAGACGAGAAAAGAAGGTGTGGGACGAGGAACGACAAGAGTGGGTCGATCGTTGGGGTAAAGAGGGGAGGAACAAGGACGAAGAAAAGGCATGGATACACGAGGTCAAGGCGGATGCGCGTGCGTGTTGTTTTCTTTTTTTTTCTTTTTTTTGGGGGGTGGGGAGCTGAGGCGAGACAGCCACGGATACGGACCCCGCAAAACAAGCACGCCAGGCGCGCAGTGCGCGCGTCGCCAAAAACGAGCGACAGCGGCTACAAAACATGGCACGCGCCGAAGTGGCACACGACACGCGCGAACAGCGCAAGTCCGAGATTGAGCGCACGCTCGCGTCGACGCGGGCGAGCACCGCCAGCATGGGCAGGTTTGATAAAAAGCTCGAGGGCGATAAAAAGATGCGCGGCGTCAAGCGCAAGGTGCGTCTGACGTGCTGCAGCCGTGTTGGCACTGATCTTGTCTTTTTGTACTAGTTTGATCCCACGGAGGCGTCGGTGGAGACGGAAAAGCAAAACTCGTTGGCTCTCTTGTCAAAATTGGACGACGAGACTAAACGGCCTCGAAAAGAATCGGGCGGCGACGACGTACTCAACGTTCGGAAAGCCATCAGAACGGTCAGTAAAGGCAAGGGTGGTGTCGCATTGGGCCGACAAGTCGAGGGATCCAAAGGCAAAAAAGGAGCCAAGCGATCATAGCATGCTTATGCATGAAACATGTCCATACTTCATTACATCGGTAATGCAAAAAAAAATTCCTATCGTACGGATGGTGAAATTTGGTCACATACTAATAGTAATAGTATTTCATACCAAATGTTCAACATACATGCATGCAAAAGTACATACAAAGAAGCCCATGGTACGAAACCCCCCCAAATTTACTTTTCAGCAGGCAAGTTATCCATGTTGGCCTTGCCATCCTTGATCCACTCCTCCTTGACCAACTTTTCCCGATCGAGGTAGTACAACCTATACACCAACTTGATCGTCCCCTCGCTCACGCCCGCAACCGCACTGATATCCCGCGCAGGCTTGGGCTTGCCCAACAACAGACACGTAAAGTAGATGGCGCCGCCCGCAATCGACACGGGACTCCGCCCGTCCGCGATCCCGTGCTGCCGCGCGGCGATAATGATGTCCGAACAAATCGACTGCACGCTCACCGGCAAATCCAGGTGATTGCAGTACCGCACGAGCAGCGTCTCCGGTCCCGTCGACGGGTTATTGGAATTGTTGCTCTGCGCAGTCGCGCCCGGTGAGAGATTGAACGCCTGTTCGAGTGCCTTGTAGCACTGCCCGAGCGTCTTCTTCGACACGTGCGTCAGGTTGCAAATCTCTCTAAACGTCCTCGGAACGTGCGCCTGCCGACACGCAATAAAGATGCATGCCGCAATGACCGCTTCCAGGGGCTTGCCCCTCAGTAGCTTCTCCTCGTCCGACCGCTTGTACAACTGCTTGGCAATGTCGCTGATCGTCTTGGGTAGCGAAAACTGGTCGCACCAGCTCCCAATGTCGCGGAACGCGGTGAGCAGGTTACGCTCGGACCGCGAGTTCTGCGAGCGCGAGGCTGCACGCTGGAGCTCACGTGCGATGCCCGATCCACCGTCCCGAAAACTGATGACGGTATCCAGCTGCTCCATGCCCTCCAATAGAGGGTCTGCCGCAGCACCAACACGAGAAGGGTCATCGCCTTCGTCGTTGGCAAACGTCTATGCAAAAAGAGGGGGGTCGTATGCAGCGCGGTAGAGACGAGAAGAAAAGCGAGAGGGATACTTACCCGCCACTCGCTCCGCGTGTCTACAATGCGGTCGCCCAGCACGAGACCACAGCCCCCACACACAAGGTCCCCACTTCCAAACTCCTCGACGATGTTCGGATTGGGGTCTCTGCATTCCGGGCAGATGAGACGCACGGCCAAATCAGGGCCGAATGTGGGTTGTTGGACTTTCTGCGCATTCGCAGCGAGAGGGAATGGCTGAGAGAAAGCCATGATTTGACAAAAAAGGTGTGCGGGCTCGGGAGCGAGTGGTTGACTAATTGAAGCGGATTGGACCGCAGAAGGTGAACGAATGTGCTCGACTGGCTATCGAAAAGTCTGATAGCGGGTTTTGTTTCACGAATGGGATTGCAAGGGGCGACTACCACGGCGTGACGGTGGTTCGGGACAAAGAGAGTCTTGCCAACATTGACTCGACTCGGCCACCAAAATGAGCCAGCTGACAAAGCTATATATTACGTCATTACGGGCCATCTGACTCATCCTACAAGCGGCCGTGTTGGAACACTAGACTATGGTTTATTTGCAAAACACACATTATAGCTACGACGAAAATCAGACAAAGGGTGATTATGAGCTAGCAAGGCAAGGCGAGGGACGCAAAGAAAAAAGTGCATGAGGGGTGACTACGACGAATATGTTTGCATGGATGTCAGCACGGATGCAGGTTTGTACGAACGAAAAAAAAAGTCACTTTAGTAGTCAGAAGCACGGGGCACGAAATGGCGCATAACAGTGCACGTATCCCACAACCACAGGAACCAAAAAAAGGAACGGGAAAAAGCATGGGCGAGCCTATGCGCCTTGTCACCAAAAAAAAAAAAGCCTGATCAGTAATATACAGCCTGGGGCGCGTGTGGATCGGTCTGATACATCTCGTACCGTGGCATGTGGGACATGTCATAGTACTGAGAGTACCCGTACTGCTCTGGGTAGTAGTAGGTAGGTTGATAGGCCGCGTAGTTGTACATGGCAGGATCCATGGATTGCTCCGCAGCGGAACCGGCAACATCACCCTGCGCTTCCAGAGCGCTCTGTGATGGATAGTGCCCTACGTGAGACGCAGATGACTGCGCTTCGTCGGCAGGGCTCGAGGGCCGTGAGGGCTCAAATGCAGCAGCGCTTGTCCTCAAGTTGGACGGTCGTCGCTGCGACTTTGCCGACTTTGGCTCGAGCTGTGATGGAGCCCGGATCTCGATACGAGAGCTTTGTCGAGGGAATGCAAAGATGGGGCTACCGGTCGCCGGATTAATGAATCCATTGATGGGAGGGGTATGAGGCGCCGACAAAAAGTCTGGAGAGCCGGTCGAATGATGATGCATGTGACCAGGCATGTACGATACTCCCGGAGGCGTCATCATACCGTGGGCCAAAGGACGTGGCGTGTAAATAGGGGCAGGGAGATACACGGGGTGCCCAGTCGCCATCTCATATGCCATACCGTGTTGAGTGATTGCAATGCCTGGCGGCAGAGGTGAACCATATCCGTACGGCGAGCTAAAGGGGGGAGAGGATTGCGGAGGGGAGAAAACGGTCTGCAGAGGTGGTGGTGCTGGCGGGAGGACACGCCGACCCCCAGGAATTTCCTGTGGCTCGGGTGCGTGGGGAGTATCTGCCTTCAAGAGCGTGGGAACCACAGCGTCTTGATGTTCGTGGAGCACGCTATCGCCAAGACTGGGTGCAGATTGGGTAGGTTGGACCTCCACTGGCAACGGGGCAGGGCTGGTCAACGCAGCTGGCGACTCTGCAGGCTGAGATGTAGAAGGGCCGGAAGTCGACGCAACTTTGGGAGCTTCAGCGGTTACTGAAGCAGGCGGAAGTTTAATGTCGACTATCGGAGCGCGGGGGGGAACCAGCTCGGGTCTCACAGTGAAAACATCCTCTAGATGAGATTCTTCGACGGTGGTTGAGGGTATTGTGCCCGGTGACAGGTCCTTGTCCTTGCAAGACCATTTTGGCAAGCGCACGACAAAATTCTTCTCACCGTCCTCTGAACCCTGTGGCTCTGAAGAAGGAAGTGGTTTCGGGTGCTCTATTGCCTGCGGCGACCCACGAACTATTCGCGGCTCCGTATTCGGGAGCCTAACCCTATAGCTTGGATTCGCGCCATGGCGGGGTTTGGGTCCACTGTCGTGGAAAAGGGATGTTTCGAGGTGTTTTGTCCAGGGATACTCGGGTTTCATAGCATACCAAATTTTCCCTTGTGCAGAGGCAGTGGCGGCGATGGTGGTAGGTTTCGAAGGTTGGGTAGCGACGCCACCACCTCGAACTGCTCCGCCGCGGCCGCGACCAACAGTAAACCCACCTCTGCCACGCGGCGAGGCAAAGCCTCGAGTAGGTCTTGCCGTTGGCTGTTGCTGTGCAACCACGCGCCTCCTTTCATCACGCTTTTTCATTTCCTCAAAGCCATCATGTGTCCAGGGTTGATCGACGGGGGGAAGGTCAATGGGTGGCTTATCTTGGGTAGCGAGGCCATCTTCAGATTGAGTGCTTCGCAAAGTTGAGGGTGGGCGACTAAAGCTTGCGCCTCTACCTCTCGCACGAAGGAACCCCCTGTCGTATGAACCTCTGCCACGACCTCTGCCCTGCCATCGACCTCTCCACCATCTGCTCAAGCTCCGCAGGTCCTTGTCCAGCAAGCGATCGTCGTGGCCCCAGAATTCGCCGACGGTTGGAACATATGACGGGTCTGATTCCAGTCGTTGCTGATATGCCTGGCGGGCGGATTGACCGGGGGGGTGTCTGAAACCACTTCGAGACGACAGTCTCGAGGTAGAGGTGACTGGCTGGTCGGACGAAGGCTCGTTGAGAGGGCCTTCTTCAGACGCACGTGCGGGGAGCGCAGCAGGGCTGTCGACGGTAGGGGCGGAGGCAGTGCGCTTGACTGGCGGGCGCTTTGATGGTTTAGATGGTTTTCGTTGGGGGGCAGGTTTGGGACGCTGGTCCATCGAAGAGGAGGCGGTAAAGTCTGCGAATTCGATGACGGGGAGCTCTGCGGGGCCATGGGCATTCTCCTCGGCGACCATCTCGGACCAGTTTCCTGCATCACCAAAGAAGGGGGCAGGTTGCTTAGACGCCGGGTCGCTGAGGGGTGGCACGTCCGCGGAGCTCTGGGTTGTGTTTGGGGTGAGAATGCGCGAGTGGGTGGCGGATAGGATGTCCTCGGAGACGGGTTCGGTGTCTGAATCGGTGGACGAGTCGGCGGAGGAATGGCCGTCGTCATCGGACTCCGAGTCCGTCCCGACCTCGCGCTCAAACTCTTCGTCGCTCTCAAAGTCGTTCCTGCCCCTGCCTCTGCGTCTGACGAGGCGGGTTTTCCTAAGGGGGTGCGATGTGGACAGAGAGCTGGAGGTGTGCGAAGAGGCGGCAGGCATGGTTGCACCTAGAGAATACGACGAGATGTGAGTGATACGGAGGGACTCGAGGCGAACGACGCAACCTGAGACGAATCGGTTGGGCAGATCAAGGGGATAAGAGAAGCAGTGAAAAATCGTGAAAAATGAGGACGGCTATGTTGGAGAAGATGTCGGATTTATACAGAGCTTGGTCGAGGACGACAATTTGAATCCAGACGGGTTCTCGGGCGCTGCGTAAGTCAGAAAGAGAGCGCTGCGGAGTTTGCCGCGGTACCGCAAACGGCACTGCCATGCAACACCACCACCAAGTTCGTCTTTCTGCTGGAAGGTCTTATCACTACGTAGACTATGGGAGCGAGAGAGCTCCCGTCTTGCTTTGTATACACGGTTTTCCAGATCTCTGGTATGGCTGGAGACACCAGATACACCCCTGGGTCGCAGAGGGGTACCGCGTCATTGTGCCAGACATGCTGGGCTACGGACAGACAGACATGCCCCAGGATGCGTCTGCCTACTCTGCGAAGCGACTCTGCGACGACCTCGCTGCGCTCCTCGATCACGTCGGAGCACAAAAGGCCGTCAGTACCATCCCCTTTTCTTACTCCACGTCCTCAGCCGTGTCCAGGTTGTCATCGGCCATGACTGGGGCTCCTTCATAGCCAGCAGGTTCGCACTGTGGTACCCGGAGAGGCTCGTCGCCCTTGCCCTGTACGCCCGTCGTTCGCTCACGTGATCCAACCTCTGAGCCACTCGCAGACTGTCCGTACCGTACACCCCTCCATCGGCGCATTACGTGTCAGTGGAACAGATCGCACAGCGCTACCCGTCCTATGGCTACCAAGTTTACCTCGCCTCGGAGAAATCTACTTCCGAGATCGAGACCCATGTAAGAACCGATCTCGTTGAATTCCTGATACGTGGTTCACATTTTTGAAGTTGCCTTCGTTCTTTCAGCTCATGTTCGGCTCTAGTCAAGAAACGCTCTCGTGGGTGCACCCTGGCCTACTTCAGAAAAAGTTGCTCGGCGGACAAGAGCCCAAAGGGTGCATGTTGAACGACGAGGTGACTCGCATCGTCGTCCCAAATGGCCACTCTGTAATCCTCTTTCCCAGGAACTCAATTATTATGTCTCAAACTTCAAGAGAGGCATGATCGGACCACTGTCTTACTACCGTACAACCAGGTTCCGCTTCGAAGAAGAAAAAGGTCGGTTGCCTTAACATGCGTCGCACCATGCTGACTCTTTTCCTTTCCAGATGCTGCCCTACCTTCGAAACTATGCGCTGATCTCCCCGTCCTGTTCCTCTATGGTTCAGAGGATGCAGCCTGTCCCCCGATGGCCCTTCGTAACTCGGGAAAATTCATAGAGCGATTGAAGATCGTGCCAATACCCGGCGTCGGTCACTGGGTCATGATAGAGGCACCCAAGGTGGTGACTGACGCGATCCTGCAATGGCTTGCGTCCGTTCTGGGACCTGGGTCACCAGCGCGACTGTGAAATATCGCTGGCTTCCTTCCTGGAGCCAGCTGATGAAAGAGAACAGGTGCGAAGAGGCATATTTTATTTATGCCATGGGATATTTGGTCTTTGTTATCAGTGGAACACGTTTGTTCAAAGCAAAGGAAGAGCACGAATAATACAAACGGAGTGAATGTCCGCAGTGATGTTAAGGGTTGGCCAATTCATCGCATAGTCTTCGTACGTCGGCATCCCCAGTGGGCCTGAATGGAGGTAATAAATTGTCGATCCCCTGGAGAGCGTATGTATTAAAGGTCAATCAATCTATGTCGCTTATCGAATCCACTCGCATGGCAGAAAAAAGTGCAGGTGGGGAACCAAGAGGCCTCCACGTGCCCGCACCACCTGTGGGCCCAGAGTGCCAGTCCCGCTGATATATCTAGCTTCCGCAGAGCATGAAGCCTGGTCTACTCCCTCGGTAGGGCTTGAGACTGGCAGCTGGTACCGTAAGCGGTCTTGGAAGGGCAGCGGTAGCCTCCTGACAAGAGCTTTTGCAGGCTCAAACCCACCCCACCCCCCAAAGCGTCCCCGTTCCCGTGGTTCGAACTCGATCATAGGAGAGGGGTACCCGACGGACGAGAAGCAGACTACACAGCCCGAGTGCCCCCTCTTCGCACATAGACTACGGACTATGACCGAAGGCCACAATCCCTCACAACAGGGTATTAAACTGTCGATCCACTGGAGAACGTGTGCATCAAAGGTCAAATTTTGCTCGAGGATTTTTAGTACGCGTTCATTATCGTACAGTAGTAAGTACTAGTCAATCATGCAATTCCAAGACATACAGGTCATCGCTCTACAGATATTAGACATCGTTAGCTTCTTCGACCAATGCGCCAGACAGTGCTCCACGCCTCTCGTACGCCTGACTGAGCGCGTCCGTGACGAGAGCCACCTCATCAATCATCTTGTCCGGTGTTTTGTTCCTTACGATGCTCATCAGGGATTTACTAGAGACGATGTATACCCGCTGGTCGGGCAGGTTGGCGTCTTCCAGGTTCGTCTTTACGCTCTTGCGCGTCATCTCGACAAACTCGTCCCGCGCCGGCTTGTACAGCCCACGCTTGACTTTTCGCTTGTCATCTGCATCGGTGTCGTACCCCATTTCGATCATGAGGTTATCGATGTGTTGATCTGCCTTGGAGCGGACGATGTAAGTCGGGATTTTGAACCGTCTCGCATTCGTGAGGATGGCAACGTCCGTCATGGTGAACCGATTGTCCATGACGACAATGATGCAATCAAAGACATAGAGTCCTTGCTCGTTGAAGTATTGCCAATCCGGGCATTTGAGCGTACCCGCACCAGGGATGTCATACCAGACAAATGGCTTGCCGGTATCAGGGTACCGAGTCATTCTGAGCGTCGTCTCCGTGACACCCACTGCCGCAGCACCCGGGTCCTTGCCAAGCAAACCGCGAAAAGCGTTGACGAGGGACGACTTGCCGCTGCCAGACACGCCAGCAACGGCGAAATGGAAAAGACCGTCATTGTACTGGACACGCTCCTTGGCAGCGGCGACCTCTTTGGCAGTGGGTGTCACAACGGGTTGCATGCCTTCCTTCAAGCGTTTTTCGGCCTCCTCCCTGGCCTCCCTGGCCTTCCGCATCTCTTCGCTGGCAGTACGAGCCAAGTCCTCGGCCAGCGCCCTGCCCACCTCGGCTTGGCGAAGCTGTTCGTGTGCAGCTTTCTGTGCTCTCTCTGCTTCTTCTCGTATCCCTGCCGCCGCCCTCTCTGCTTCCTCATGCATCTTCTGGGAGAGGTCGCGTTCCTCTCGAGCCTCCTGAGCTAGCCTCGCAGCTTCCTCCTGGGCAGCGTTAGCAGCCGCATCGCTGAGCTCCTGAGCACGCCTGGCAGCTTCGACGGCATGCTCCATCTGTGCTCGCATCCGTTCTGCCTTCTCCGCAGCCTGCGCGGCTGCCTCGTCTGCCTCCTTCTGGCGCTTCCGAGCGTCCTCGAGGTCCTGCTCAGCTTTTCGGCGGGCCTCTTCAGCGAGCTGATGGGCTAACTCGGCTTGTTTCTTTGCTTCTTCAGCATGTTCCCTTGCCTCTTGGGCTTGTTGGATCTCTTCGAGTGTGGGATTTTGTCTGTCAGGAGGAAGGAAAGCAAGAGCTGAGCCTAAAATTCCGCTGATCATGCCCAGGATTCCTAGAACGATGCCCATGATGCAAAGGATGTGACGATATCACGCAAGTCGAGGAGGGGAAAGCAATGAGAGTCAAAACACGGCGTGGACCAGGATATGGGACGGATGCTGCAGATGATGGTATATGTAGAAGAAATGTTTTCATCAGTGTTGGCCACGGTCATAGATAGAAGATTAGAAGACGTGCTCGCCGGCGATATCCACAGGGACGCGGATAATCAATGAACCTTGACCTCCAGAAAAGAAGCTGATCTTTCCGGCGACCGTCGGGTGGAATCGATGGCAGAAAAAAATATTAGTCATGCCCCGAGAGATACGGGGGTTATGGGACCAACATGCGATTGTCTTGAGGCTGAATGATCTGCGTCTTTCGAATAGGGAATTTATTGGGGTGGCGCAGACACCCCATACGACGATCTCGTCATCGCCGCGTCTATCGAGTCCTGGTCGATGCCATACTGCGAATATATTGGTCACATTCGCAATTGATTTGTACTGTAAAATGTCCGCATTAGGCTGAGGGATGGTAGCGTTTACCTCTTTTTCTTTTTCCTCGGCGGGGCTCGGTGTCTAGAGACTCGAGAATGACTCATCAGATAGTGTAATAGGCAGAATGCTGCAGGTCTGCCAGGTGCCGGCAGGGTAACACTTGCACTGCAGTTCTGTCAGATTCTAACGTCTGGAAGATCTGCGTTGCAAGTGTAACGTCGAAAGGACGGATGTGAACTATCTGGGCAGGGATATCACAGAGGGCTACCGCATCATAGTGCCAGACATACCCCAGGACGTGTCTGCCTACTTTACGAGGCGACTCTGCGACGACCTCGCCCCGCCTCGATCATGTCGGAGCACAAAAAGGCCGTCACCATATCATCCTCCACGTCCTCAGCCGTGTCCAGGTTGTCATCGAGACATTTATGCATTCCAACACATATGCAGGTCATCGTCTACAGATATCAGTATTTGTCTATCGTTTATGTGACTGCGGAATAGAGAAAAGTACGAAGTTTGACGAACGCAAGTTGTGTGGGGGTGTAGCCGCCGGTGTGGACGAAGGTGCGCAGTGCCTCGGGTCGTTGCCTACCCTGGGTCGAACGTCCGCGTCAGTTGCGAGGGCAGGATGAGCAAGACCTCGCGCAGAGCTGACGTGGGCTCGGCCGTAGGGCGACAACGACAGCGAGACCCACGACACGTGAGGATGCGTGCGTCTGAGGTGGTCTCGGGAAGGGCGAAAAAGAACGAGGCAGGCTGGGACGTAGCCAGCTTCCGACCTCGGCGATGATGAGAGGAGAAGAGGCGGCTGCGTCACAGCCACTCGGACAAAGACATAATTCTATTCCGTACGGACTATGGCTAACACGAGGTCGCTTTCAAACGCTGTCGGCCTCTTCGATCAGTGCGCCAGACGGACCTCCACGCCTTTTGTACGCCTGACTGAGCACGTCTCCGACGAGAGCCACCTCATCAATCATCTTCTTCGGCATCTTGCTCTGCACGATACTGAGCATCGCGGTGCTGGAGACAATATACACCCGCTGATCGGGCAGATTGGCGTCTTCCAGGTTCGTCTTTACGCTCTTGCGCGTCATCTCGACAAACTCGTCCCGCGCTGTCTTGTACAGCACGCGCTTGACGTCTTCCTTGTCATCTGCATCGCTGTCGTACCCCTTTTCCTTCATGAGATTACCGATATGTTGATCCGCCTTGGAGCGGACGATGTAAGTCGGGATATTGAATCGTCTCGCGTTAGTGAGGATGGAAACGTCCGTCATGGTGAACCGGTTGTCCATGACGACGATGATGCAATCAAAGACATAGAGTCCTTGCTCGTTGAAGTATTGCCAGTCCGGGCATTTGAGCGTCCCTGCACCAGGAATATCATACCAGACAAAAGGCTTGTCAGCATCGGGATACCGGGCCCTTTGGAGCGTCGTCTCCGTGACACCCACTGCTGCAGCACCCACGTCCTTGCTGCGTAAACCACGAAAAGCATTGACGAGCGACGACTTGCCGCTGCCAGACATGCCAGCAACGGCGAAATGGAAAAGACCGTCACTGTACTGAACGTGCTCCTTGGCAGCAGTGAGCTCTTCGGCAGTGGGTGTCACGACGGGTTGCATGCCTTCCTTCAAGCACCTTTCAGCCTCCTCCCTGGCCCCTATTGCCTTCTGCATCTCTTCGTTGGCAGTACGAGCCAAGTCCTCTGCCAGCGCCCTGCCCGCCTCGGCTTGGCGAAGCTGTTCATCTGCAGCTTTCTGCGCCCTTTCCGCTTCTTCTCGTATCCCTGCTGTTGGGCGGCCCGCCTTCTCTGCTTCCTCACGCATTCTCTGCGAGCCCTCGCGTTCCTCCCGAGTCTCAGTCTCCCGAGCAAGCTTCGCAGCCTCCTGGGCAACACCAGCAGCTGCTTCACTCCGCTCCACCGCACTCCAGGTAGCGTCCAACATGTACAACTTCTCCGACTGCATCCACTCGATCGCCCTCTCAGCCCGCGCGACCACCTCCTTCGCCTTCTCCTGGCACATCCGAGCCTCCTCGAGGTCCTGTACGGCCTTCAGGCGGGCCTCTTCGGCAAGCTCGTAGGCTGACTCGGCCTGCCTCCTTGCTCTTTCGGCCTGTTGGATGGCCTGGATGTCAACGAGCGTGGGATTTTGTCCCTCTGGAGGACGGAAAACGATCGAGGCGCCGGTGGCAGCTATGACCCCGACGATAACGGCTGCAACTGCAACTCCTCCGACCAAGGGTCCAGCCACACCAACCCCAATCATGACTGGAATCATCGCTGCGGGAATGACTCCAAGGACAGCACCCATGATACGCAAGATGCAACGATGACACGCAAGTAGTGGGGGGTAGAAAAATAATCTGCGTCGGGACGCGGTGTGGACGGGTTGGGGAAGGGCTGAAAATGAGATTGAACGGTATAAAAAGATGGTGTTTCACGAGAGAAAGCTGGTGCGGCCAACGCTGATAGATGGATTACGTAGAAGACGTCCTTGCCGGCGAAACCCTTAGGAACATGGGTAATCGATGAACCCTGACCTCTAGAAACGAAGCCGACCTTTCAGGCGACCGTCAGGTGGAATCGGTGGCAAACCAAAATTGTTAGTCGTGCCCCGAGAGATGGGAACGTTCCACGGGGGTGATGGCACCAACATGCGATTGCCTTGAGGCTGGGTGATCTGCGCCTGTCGAATAGGGAAATTGGGGTGGCGCAGACACTCCATACGACGATCTCGTCGTCGTCATGTCTGTCGAGTCCTGGTCGATGCCATACTGCAAATATATCGGAGTTCGCAGTTGATTTGTACAATGTATTGTAAATTGTCCGGATCGGGTTGAAGGATGGTGTTTACCTCAGCATATTGGGGCGTTCCTAGAGACCCTAGAATGAGTAGTGAAGCATAGTGTTATTGGCAGGACGCTGCTGGTCTTCCAGGCAGCGGGGCAAAAACTTCCGGAATAGCTTTCTCCAACTCTTGAGATATCGTACAAAAAGTGGGGAGCTATTCCGGAAGTTATAATGTTTGAAGTTGGATGCCCGGGGCTTGCGTGGTAGTAGTACTTACTTAAATCGCCGGGACTGAATCGGTGGACATGGAATCGTCGACAAACTCATCTTGAAAACAGGCACCGTGAGACGCCCAAGCACTGAGAGAAGGGAGCAAGGATGATGATCCCTACGTACCATCGACCACTATATGTGCTGCTTGTGCATGCCTTCGGGAAAAGAGTCGGAATACAGGATAGCGGAGGAATGCCTGAGGGTGACTCTCCATTCTGTCCCAGCGCCTATACAGACACAAGTCGTACCGGGTGACTAGCCTTATCCTGTAATATTTAGTGCGTCCGACGAATAATGTCGCATGAAAATGGATGCCGTCGTACGGTCGACGGCGGGTGGAGACCAGCCAACTCCGCTCAGCCGGCGCTGCCCGGACCGACCCCGAACTGCCACTGTGTGCTGCATTGTTGCAACAAACTTCAACGTGACCTACTAGCCTAACCGCAGTTGTTTTTCGTTGGCATCGCATTCGCAGTTTCATTAACATGAAAACGGGGTTGTGGCACGTCTTTCATGGGATCGCACTTGCCAACTTTCTGTTCACCACGGCACCATCAAGCACCTCACCGCTGGTCTCCATCTTGATCTATCCCCGCCGACCTTGTTGTTTCAGGTAGATCCGCTCCGATTGTCACTCCGACACTCATCCACTCAGCGAGGTCATCCGCGTGCACGCGGCGTTCTTCGAATACCCTCATACCCCTAGAGCTGGATGCAGCGCGGCAAGTCCGACACGAGGCAAATAGAAGCAGGCTTAATCGTTAAATCCCCATCAGAAACAAACGCCCATACAGCATGAGTCCAGGCGTGTACAGATCGCTGGGTCCAGGGTATCTGCTGCTCGTTCTCGACGCTTCGTTGCGACGGGATCGGGCACACGAGACGTTACTTAAACACCCTTTCCCACATTCCTCCGCATCACCACCCACTTTCCACCCTCAATCACCCTCAGACGACTACTTGATCCACTCGAGACATGGGCGGGTTCTTTTCGAGGCTCTTCGGCGGCGGCCATCCCCAGGGTGAAAACCCCACCTTCGAGCACATCAGAGCACGCGAGGAGGCAGAACGGGCCAGACAAGAGGCTGAAAATGCCGCTAATGAAGCCCGCGCGCTAGCCGAGCAGATCAAACAACAAGTTGAAGAAGAACGCGAGCGGGCCCGCGTGCGCCAAGAACAAGCCGATCAGGCTGCCGCGCAAGCCGCGGAAGAGGCGCAGCGGATGAAGGCGCAGATGGAGGAGGCTGCCGCGGCCGCGAAACGCGCCGAAGAGCTCGCCAGGGAGGCGTCTATGGCCGCCAAGGAAGAGGCAGAGAGGCTTACGCAGGAGGCGCAGGCCGAACGCGAGCGTTCCAAGAAGATGCGCGAGGACGCGGAGAGGGCGATGGCGGAGATGAAGGAAGAGGCGGACAGGGCGCAAAAAGCTGCCGACGAACAGCGTCGTCTGGCTGAGGAGGGCAAGGCGCTGGCCGAAGAGATGGCTCTTATGGCCGCTGAAGAGACGAAGAGGGCAAAGGAGGCCAAAGAAGATGCCGAGAGACGTTTGAAGGAGGGCATCCAGCCGGTCGTGACGCCTACCCCAGCAGAAATCGCCGCTGTCAAACGACGTATCCAATACAAGAAGGACCATTTCCACTTTGCCATCGCCGGCATATCTGGCAGCGGCAAATCGTCGCTCGTCAACGCCTTTCGCGGTTTGCGTAGCAAGGACAGGGGTGCTGCGGCGGTGGGGGTCACCGAGACCACGCTTGAGTTGACGCGGTATGCAGATAACAGTTCAGACAACCCGATCGTCTGGTACGACATTCCTGGCGCGGGGACCATCAAATGCCGTGACTGGCAATACTTCAACGCGCAGGGCCTCTACGTATTCGATGGCATTATCGTCCTCTTCGACAATCGTTTCACCATGACGGACGTTGCCATTCTCATGAACGCGAGACGATTCAACATTCCCACGTACATCGTCCGCTCGAAAGCGGACCAGCACATCCGGAACATCATGATGGAGATGGGGTACGATAGCGAGGGAGACGACGAAGAAGACGTTGAGCACCGCAACAGGCTGTACAAGGCGGCGCGGAAGCAATTCATTGACAGCACGAGGAAGAACGTGAAAACTAATCTGGAGGATGCAAACCTGCCGGACCAGCGGGTGTACATCGTCTCCAATGTCACGCTGATGGGTATCGTGATGAACAAGACGCCAAAGAAGACAATCGACGAGCTGGAGCTGCTCAACGACCTGGCTAACGAAGCTTGTGAAAGGCGCAAGGTTATCCGCAATCGCGTGACAGTCGAGGGGTACTATGATATATGACGGCCCTTCTTGGCGTTCTATTCGAGTCATGTCGTATGCAAACTGTGTTATATGGACTGCAATGTAGTACGATGATAGAACCACTGTTCGGATTCATGTTCAGACTTGCGCTCCCTTGAACTCGCATAGATTCAGTGACTGGCTCACCGTCGAGAGCATGGTGACCTACGCCACAACCACGATCAATACCTCGCTGTGGCGTCGACCAGGGCTGAGGATATGCTGTGGTGAGTAGACCGTCACAATCATGGAGGCAGTGAAGGCAAATAGAACCATCCCATAATCCCTATTTCGGTGGGCGTACTAGATCATTCTGGCCTCGAGGACAATCGCACCAGTGGAATCACCGCAGTTCCATGGAACTTTCCGATCTCGCCCTAGTCGTTTCCGAACCTCTTGCTCGACTTGTGAATGGGCGCTTTGATCTGCAAGGCTACCACAAGGCCACCCTCTTTTCTCGAAATCTATCAGAGGTCGTGGATCGAGCCCGATAGCTTCTTCGATAAACTCGGATGGGGTCAAGGGCATGCGAGCTCAAGAACTCGTTTTGCGTTCGCTCTTATATACCACTCCCCCGTCTCCGTCTGAGTCACCCCATCCAGGTCGTCGACGCACATCTCTTTGCTACTCATCAGCCTCTGCTTTGATCGTCGATATCCACCATGAGCTGGCTCGTACCTGTTCTCGGCTTCGCTGCGCACGCCTTGACCACCTTTTTCCACCGTCCGCAACAACAAAGCCCCGTGCTCGCCGACATCGAAGCACGTTGGGCTGCCGAACGGGCAAAGACGGAAGCTGAACATGCCACCAAACTTGCCCTGGAACGCGCTGCTCACCTCGAGCGGCTGGCCGAGCTGGAGCGCGAGCTGGCACGCGTGCGCCAGGAAAAGGCAGATATCGCTGCCGCCCGCGCAGAGGAGGAGACGAAGCGGATGAAGGCGCAGATGGAGGAGGCTGCCGCAGCCGCGAGGCGTGCAGAGCAGCTCGCCAACGAGGCTGCCAAAGCCACCAAGGAAGCGGCTGAGAAGCTCGCGCAGGAGGCCCAGGCCGAGCGTGAACGCTCCCAAAAGATGCGCGAAGACGCAGAAAAGGTGATGGCGGAGGCGAAAGAAGAGGCTGAGAGGGCGCAGAAAGTTGCAGATGAGGCCAAGGTTGGCAAGGCGCAGGCTGAAGAGGCAGCTCGCTCAGCTGCTGCAGAGACGAAGAAAGCGATGGAGGCCAAAGAAGAAGCCGAACGGCGCTTGAAGGAGGGCATTCAGCCCGTCGTGACGCCTACTCGTGAGGAAGTCGCAGCCGCCAAGCGGCGCGTTCAGTACAGGGAGGATTGTTTCCACTTTGCCGTCGCAGGCATATCCGGTGGCGGCAAGTCGTCTCTTGTCAACGCCTTTCGTGGTTTGCGCACCCAGGATGTGGGTGCTGCGGCAGTGGGGGTCACCGAGACCACACTCCAGATGACACGGTATGCAGATGCCAATCCAAAGAACCCGTTCGTCTGGTACGATATCCCCGGTGCGGGTACTATCAAATGCAGTGATTGGCAATACTTCAACGACCAAGGACTCTATGTTTTTGACTGCATCATCGTGCTCTGCGACAATCGGTTCACCATGACGGACGTCGCTATCCTCATGAACGCGAGACGGTTCAAAATTCCCACGTACATCGTCCGTTCGAAAGCGGACCAGCACATCCGGAACGTCATGGAGGAAATGGGGCACGACAGTGAGGCAGAGGACGAAGATCCGGAGCGCCTCGAAAAGCTGTACAAGGTGGCTCGGAAACACTTCATCGAGACGACGAGGAAGAGTGTGAAAACCAATCTGGAAGACGCAAACCTTCCAGACCAGCGGGTGTACATCGTCTCCAATAAAACCCTGTTGGGCATTGTGCAGAACAAGATGCCGAAGAAGATGATAGATGAGGCGGAGTTATTCAATGACCTAATGAACGAGGCTCAAAGAAGGCGCAACGCTACTGGTGGCCGCACAGGTAAATGAGATGGTGGTCTTTTTTCGAATTGATGTCGAATCTGGTAAAGAGAATGAAGTGATATGAGGACCTTTCTGTTCGAGTCACATATTAGTATGATTAGATCTCAATTTGAGCTTGATCCCTTCCATGAGAACTTCGACAGGGCAAGGGTACTTTGTTTGTGCTCTAAGAGCTTGTCTTGCGACGTTCTGGGGTGAAGCACACATTAAATATCGTTCCTCGCCTCCGAGCCCATTGGCACCGGTCATCGCAACAGACAGCTCTTCTTCCCACCGGCCTTTTCTTCTGCGCCATGGGCTGGCTTTTACCTGCCATTAGCGCCGCTGCATGCGCCATATCTATCATTGCCTTTCGGCCTAAAAGACAAAACCCCACATTCGTCGACATCAAAGCTCGCTGGGACGCCCAACTAGCCAAGATAGACGCCGAAAATGCGGCCAAGGCTGCCCAAGAGCGCCTTGCTCAGATCGAACGGCAGGCAAATATGTGGAGCGGGAGCTTGCGCACGTGCGCCAGGAAAAAGCCGAGATGGCCACAGCACATGCTGAGCAGGAGGTGAAGCGGATGAAGGCGCGGATGGAGGAGGCTGCAGTGGTTGCGAGACGTGCAGAGAAGCTTGCCAATGAGACTACCGAAGCCGCCAGGGGCGAAGCTATCAAGCTAGCGCAAGAGGCACAGGTCGAGCGCGAACGCTCCCAGAAGATGCGCGAGGAAACAGAGATGGCGATAGCGGCAGCGAAAGAAGAGGCGGAGAGGGAACAACAGGCTGCGGATGAACAGCGTCGCCAGGCAGAGGCTGGAAGGATACAGGCAGAAACTGGCAAGGCTGAGGCTGAAGAGGCGGCTCGCGTAGCTGCAGCCCGAGATGCAGAAGGCGATGGAAACTAAAGAAGAAACCGAAAGACACTTGAAGGAGGGAATCCAGCCCGTCGTAGCACCTACTCCTGAAGAAGTCGTCGCTGTCAAGCAGCGCATCCAGTACAAGGAGCATTGTTTCCACTTCGCCATCGTTGGCGTATCTGGCAGTGGCAAGTCGCCACTCATCAATGCCTTTCGAGGTTTGGGCGTCTAGGATGCGAGTGCTGCAGAGGTAGATGTCATCGAGATAACGCTTCACATAACCCGTTATGCAGATGCCAATCCAAAGAACCCGGTCGCGTGGTACGACATCCCTGGTGCGGCATCCGATGTCCTGACTGCTTCAACAACCAAGGCCTGTATACATTTGATCGCATCATCGTTCTCCTGGACAATCGATTCATCATAACGGACGTCGCCATCCTCATGAACGCGGGACGACGTACATCGTCCGTTCGAAAGCGGACCAGCACATTCGGAACGTCATGAAGGAGATGGGATATGACAGCGAGGAGAAGGAAGGAGATGTCGAGCACCATGACAAGCTGTCCAAGGTGGCGCGAAAACAATACATTGAGAAGATGAGGAGAAATGTGAAAGCTAACCTCCAACACATGAAACTTCCAGACCAGAGGGTATACTCGTCTCCTCTAGTACGCTATCATCGTGCAGAACAAGACACCGAAGAAGAAGACTGACGAGGCGGAACTGTTGAACGATGTGATCAACGAGGCTCATAAAAGGCGCTCGGACGCTACGGGTGTGTCGCCTAAGTAGTCGGTTTGTTTTTTCACGAGGGCTGGTGCTAGATCTGGTTCTGGTTCGACCGCTATGATACCTTCTCAGATGCGAGTTCGACGAATTAGATATGATAGATTTCAACCTCGGGGTTCTTGGATTAAGGACTTGCTTCGGCGCGACCTCAGGATCTTGCGTTCCATACAACGATGAGAGCGACCATGTACGCGAGTCGCTATATGAGCCCAGAGACCAAGTTACTATCTTGCGATAATTTCGACTTTGAGTTCGCTCATGATGGACATCAACGAGTCGGAGTCAGCTTACTGATGCAGAGCATACTCACGACTTACATAAACACACCGCAACGTAACAAGTTAGCTCTCGACTTACCACTTGACTCAGTCACTGAAATATTTCAGCCCTCGTAACTCTGCACGAGTGACTATGGTTCTCTGACTAAGTTTGCGAAGGCGGCCTCGGACCTAGTTCACCAAACCGTTTCTCTTAGAGAGGCTAATGAGGCCACGCCAACTTGAAGTTACCCTGGGCCAGTCAGTGGTAGTAGTGCCACTGTGACTCAGGATCGAAACCGCCGGAGCAAGAAAACCTAAAACTTCAATCTTGTTCAAACTTCAAGGGACCTGTCCAAGTCACGCTTCCAGCGAGTTTCTCTCCGCGGGGTGGCTCGATGCATCGCTGATATGACAAGCCCCGCCAGGAAGGAAAAAAAGGGGGGCACACGCAGCCTGCAACCTTTACAGAACAATTGCAAATCTAGGGCGGTGGCGTCAACCAGAACACGAGAGATGCTGTAGTGAGTGGACCAGACCGTGGTCATGACTCCTGGTCGGAAGCGGGGGTAATTGGACCCATCCCAACTAATATTTCCCTAATCGATGGGCGCAGATCACACACCCCAGCCTCGAGGCAGTCGCACGCTCGCATAGTCGCCACCGTTATCGAACGCTCTAATCTCCTAGGCCTTTGCAGCCTGAGAGATTCAATTGGCCAGACTCTAGTGCCCGTCTTGATGATACGCTCGCAACTTCGAGCGTCCTGGACAAGCGGTCTTCTTTTCTCGTGGCCGGGGATGAATCGATGACCTCGAGGACTCCGAGTCGGTGGGTCTAGGGTGTCTTTTATGCTCGAGCGCTCATTGCACCACGTCCCAGCGTGAAATCCCTCTTATAGTATAAAACGTCCCATCTCCCTCGTTCCCCTCATCGTCCGCACACCATCCACCTCGACCATTACTCGACGTCTTTTGCACCATGGGCAACATCCTATCACCCATGATCCCAACCATAATCGGCTTCGCCATGCAAGCCCTATCTGTCGCCTTTCGTCCTCCCGGCAGACAAAGCCCCACGATCACCGACATCCAGGCTCTCCACCGCGCCGAACAAGCCCAACGACGCGCAGAGCAGAGCGCCAGAGAAGCCCGCGCGCTCGCCCAAGAGATCCGCCAACAGGCCGAGCAAGAGCGCGAACAAGCCCGGATACGCCAAGACGAGGCAGATCAAGCCGCCGCACAGAACTCGCGGGAGGTGGAGCGATTGAGGACGCAGTTGGAGGAGGCGGTCAGCGCTGCTAGGCGCGCTCAGGAGCTCAGCGAGGCGGCTGCCCATATCGCCAGAGAGGAAGCGACGAGGCGTACGTGGGAGATCGAGGACGAGCGCGAACACTCCCAGAGGGTACACGAGGACGCACAGCGGGAGATGGAGGCGATGAAGGAGGACGCGGACAGGGCGCAACAAGAAGTGGACGAACATCGTCGCCAGGCCGAAGAGGCAGAGGACGTCGCCCGCACCGCCGCCGAAGAGCTGAAAAGGGCCAAAGAAGCCAAGGAGGACGCCGAGCGGCGTCTCAAGCAGGGAATCCAGCCCGTCGTGACGCCCACCCCCGCGGAGCTCGCCGCTGCAAAGCGGCGCGTCCAGTACCAGGACAACCGCTTCCACTTTGCCATTGCCGGCGTGTCTGGCAGCGGCAAGTCATCGCTCGTCAACGCCTTTCGCGGTCTGCGGAGCGCGGACGCGGGCGCTGCGGCGGTGGGCGTCACGGAGACGACGCTCGAAATGGCCCGGTACCCCGATCCTAACCCTGATCGCCCGTTTGTGTGGTACGACATTCCGGGCGCGGGCACGCTCAAGTGTCGCGACTGGCAGTACTTCAACGACCAAGGTCTGTACGTGTTCGACTGCATCGTCGTGCTCTTGGACAACCGGTTCACCATGACGGACGTTGCCATCCTCGCCAACGCGAGACGATTCAACATTCCCACGTACGTCGTCCGCTCGAAAGCGGACCAGCACGTCCGGAATGTCATAAGGGAGATGGGGTACGACAGCGAGGCAGAGGACGGTGAAAACGTCGAGCGCAGGTTGTACAAGGCGGCGCAGAAGCAGTTTGTCGACAACACGAGGAAGAGCGTGCAGACGAACCTGGAAGAAGCCAACCTGCCGAACCAGCGGGTGTATATCGTCTCTAGCTCCATGATGCTCAGTATCGTGCAAAACAAGACGCCGAAGAAGACGATCGACGAGGTGGATCTAATCAACGATTTGCTCAAACAGGCATACTCGAGGCGCGGAGCTCGATCTGATAAATCGAAAGCGGGTAAAGGAGGCAACGGCGTTTGAGCGCGGCATGTATATAGTTTGATCATCCTTGTGGTTACATGTTCCTTGCACAAATCTGTGTCACCGGCGCAGGAAAAAAATAAAGACTTGTCATGCCTCATAGCTTGACTCCTGCAAGACCATTGTTGTACATCATGCTACTGGACTGTACAACCTACCATTAGTATTTCATGCGCGGTCCGATTGATTCTATGAATGAATGTTTCCCCAGCCAGCGTGAGCTCCATCACGAAGGTTGCTGATACGCACACCCTTCCCCCTGCCCCTCCATGGCCGTTCGTTGGGTTGCGCGACGATGGTTGAACAACGACACTCCAGCCCCACCGTGTCATAAGAAAGGCACGTTCTGCATCTCGCCTGCCGCCAAGAAATCCTCGTCAAACGCCTCCTCCGCAGCCTCTTCCTCGTTCTCGCCCTCGTACACGTCACCCCCTTCCTCTCCATCTTCCCCCTCTCCCTCTCCCTCTCCCTCTCCCTCGTCCTCCAGCGCGAACCGCATGTCGTCCAGCGACCCAGGCATGCTCGACATACTCGTACTCCGTGGTCGTCTCCGTTTCTTCAGCTCCCCATCCTCCCCAAGGTCGCCCTCATCTTCCTCCGAATCCAGATACGTCGAAGACGCCGATCCAGACGACCGTGAAGGAAAGCTCCCGCTGCCACTACCGCTCCCCATTCCATCGTCGATACCATACGACGAAGACGTCTGCGCGAGAGCGGCCAACCGACTGCCTAATCGCTCAAACGACGACATTTGTCGCAAATGGCTGCTCCGGTAACCCCCGTCCAGTCCACCTTGAACCGTATCCGGCGGCTTCACAAGCATGGACTGTCGGCTTCCCACGAGGCTAAAGTTGCGCAGACGGGCAAACGTGCTCTGCGAGGACGTGTCAGAGCGTGCACTGAGCGCTGGCGAGGGCGGCGTCAAATCTGGAAGTGGAAACTCTTGCACAGGCGTTCGCCAGTAATTCAGATCCGTAAAATCAGCCGCCCATTTCCGATTGATGGGTGGAAACATTTGATCAACGAGGTCCGTCAGATGGATATACCTAAAAAGGAGAGTGTCATGTCATGTCAAATGAGTCGTCGAATCGGACGACTCACGAAGACTTGTACCCTGCCAGCTCTAGGAGCTCCATCTTGACCTCACCACTCGGGTCGATCGTGAATATTCGTGCGCTAGGTATATTGACGCTCCGATACGACAATGCGTCCGTGATTCGGTTCCCAAAGCCAGCGTAAAACGGGGTCCGTGCACCTTCGCCAAAAAGCCTTTGAATATCCCGAAGGCAAGCCATCTTGAACACCTCGGGTTTGCGCATGATGACTTCGCTAAACGTGTGTTTGATCTCGTATCAGCATGCATTCGTCCCTTGGGCGATGCGGCGAAAACTCACCGGTGAAGAGATGTTATCAGCCTGTCTGGACTCATGATGACGGGTCCTTGGGGGAGCTGATAATCGTTCTGTTTCACTCCTTTGAGGTAATCCCTCGTCGAGTCTGCCTGACCGATGGCGCGAGAGGTGAGGTACATTATCTTGTACCCGTTCCGAGTGATATCTGTGTACAGTTTCGCCACTCCGAGGTGCGTCCAATCCCGTCCTATCATGGTGAATATATGTCCAAGACCGTCTGACCTATATGCAGAATGAGCACCTTTAACGCTCGAACACGGTAAAGAACGTACTTGGTTATCGTTCCGTCGATATCCGACACGACGACATGATCCGTCGAATCCCAGATAAATATACGTGCAGTACACCCCGGAGCGCTGGCCGTAGAAAGCGAAAAGGTAATCGTGTTGGCACCAGGTTTCAAATTCAGAGATTTCTGTCAATAAAAATAAGTACATTAAAGTTTCACTCGTCGTCCAAACTGACGAGTTGATCTGACGACAACCGCAATGTCTTGGCATACTTCTTCTCCACTGTGACAGTTTCGGCAACAGGTTGCACAGTGGGGGACTGGATAAACGCAGGTGTGGTCGCAGGAGCAGAAACCGAAGGAGGGGGTAAGTGGGAAGGTACAGGGATAGGCTTACTGAGTCTCTGTAAACGATGTGAGCATACACCTAGCTCGATGATAAACTCGAATATCAACCTGATCTACTGCCACAACAGTAGGCTCTCTCAAAACTGGTCGTTCCGAGTCGGGAATCTCTCGACTTCGGCTCCACCACCTTACCCAGCTTGATGCGGGCTTGCGTGTAGGTAACTCGCGTAGTTCCAAATCTTCCCGCTTCGATGTCCCAAGTTCGTCCGGTTCTTGTTCCGTTCGTGGAGACGGTGTACACGGTAGTGGCAATGTAGCGGGCCGCTCCTCTCTGGTCGCGGATATCCACAATTGCAAAGCATTCATCAGTGGCGAACGTTCTTCTCGTGTGATATACTGTTTGCTAGCCCACCGCACCACGAGTCGCTCGTCTCGAGCCAAATTCTCGTCAGCCATGAGATGCGCGTAGTCGATGATCCCCGCCTCGAACATACGTGCTGACTCCACTTGGTCTCCATTGAGAAAGATGTCGCGCGAGTCTACGAGACTAAGCTGGAAATCGACCACAGTTCCATCGATGTGGACTTGCAATTTGGTGTGATCTTCCTCTCGCGCAGTTATGCGTCCACCGAATCCAAACGCCTTCTCCTCTTTGTATTCGCCATGTTCTTGATGAGCAACTGGCTGAAAATGGGGCTCGATGCCATGGTCCTCGACGGGCGGCAGGGATGCCCGGGTAGTATGGGGGCTCCCCTCCAGTTCTGGTGGAACGCTGCGACTGCGCCTTAGTATGAGCTCGTTTTCGTCAACTTCTGGATGCATATCATCGCCCTTGACCTTGAGCGGAGACGGGACAAAGTGAGTCTGGATCGGAGAAGGTTGGGGAAATGCTCCCCATTCCCAGGAATATTCCTGCACCGACAGTGAAGGACCTCCCGCCTCGGCCACTATAGAATCTCGTTTGGGAACGACGTCATCCGGGGACTCGGAGACTGTGCGACGAGCAGGAAAAGACGTTTGGAGAGGTGACGGCAAACTCGGTTTTGCCTGCGGGAACGGTATTCGTTGGTCGGTGCCCGTACCTTCAGCCTGTGCATCAGACTGCGCAGGCTTGCTCCCGTCCGGTGGGGAAGAATGATATCCGGCCATGTCGAGTGCCATGTCTTGACAGATGTCAGTGATCACGACTTGACATACGCGTGATGAAATGACTCGCCATCAGTGTAATGGACAGCCGGTGGTGATACTGCGGGTGCTTGGGGGAAATCGACCTCTAGTAGAGGCGTTTGTGGGGCCGAGTACGACTGTGTCCGTTTACGAAGGGTGGATACGCGCTCGTGCACCGTCGCATTCAGGTCCAGGAACTCGGGCTCTGACACCACTGGGGCAGCCGGGGGCACCTCTGCGGTTTTGCTGAGGGCAACGGACGGGATCTCCTCCTGGGGCGTAGTCTTGGTTGCAGAGAGTATTGGACTCGTGACGAGGTCTTCGGGAATATCTTCTTCTGTCTCGAATACGAAGAATGCTTCGCCGGCGTCTCCGATCTTCATGCTGAACGGAATCGGGTTGCCGTTGACCGAGACATTGACCTAGTCAGATGGCATGTTCAGGAGGTGCGCACGACAGCGAAAAATGGTTGCGCACCTTCTTCTCTGCAGGACGGAGGACCTGCAGCTTGCCGAAGCGCACATGAAAGGGCGAACAAGCGAGGACGTCGCCGTCGTCGTTCTGCCTGCGTATGACAATGACATCGATAGCGCCGGTGAGGGTGGAGGGGTTGATATCTTTGTAGTACTGGTATGGTGCGCTGATGGCGCTGACTGCACCGCGCAGGTAGTTCATAAGAAAGGGACGAAATCGGAACGGTCGATCAATACGAGCGTCGACCCTGTAATACCGGCTTTTGGGGTAACACGTGATCCCCATCATATTCATGCAGTCATTACGAAGCTTAGAGCGCTCAACATTCAATCTAACTAGAACAAGGCGTGTGCTAATGATGGCCAGCGGCAAGGTGGTCGTATATGGGCGCAATGGTGGGCTAGAGAAACACATCAGGTCGGCGTCGAGACGTGCAGCTCCTGCGAGTCTTACCGGGATGTTCCTCTCCCTGGACACACGCAGTTCAGTGCACGAACAAGCGCGGAGCCGCGAAATACGTACCATTTCGTGCCACCCGGCATCGACGGGGCTGTCGTGGCGACGTAAGCCTGGCGAGGGAGCATCCAATGCGAGTGTACACGCACCAATATACGGGTCCGGGTGTTGTCTAGCCGCCAACTGCGCCTCGGCCTTTTGCAAAATCTGGGCCAACGCTCGCGGGTCGTGCACGTCCCTAGACAGCATCGATTCACGAGCCAGCATGCGAGCAACGCTCAGCGCTCACCGGTTGCGCTCAAACTCTGCCCTGATCAACATGGCCCTTCCGCGCCAAATATCGCGCCGAACGACCCAGTCTAGCTCGTTCTTCAGCATGCGCCGGTACAGCGACTTGACGTAGGACTTGTGTGCGGCAGAAAACGCGGACGACATTTGGGTGATGATGAGAACCTCGCTGAGCCAAATTTCGAGCACCATTTTTGCATGATAAGTCTATATATGGACTTGTCATCGTAGCACCAAATTTTTCGTATTGCCTCGACCCGGCTCCGACACCGACTCACCGACAACGCGACGGGCCAGGATGGATCCCCACTCGACGCGTTCGCAATTCAACCAGCGAATACCAAAGTCTGGTCCGTACACGCCCACCACGAGACACATGGACCAACCCCCAAAAATCGCCATCAAAAAATACGCAAAACCGGCCTCGCCAGCCAAGACGCCGGATATACTGCTCTTGCTCTCCCAGCGCCCGATAGCGACCAACGCCCGCGTCCGGCAGGGAGAGCAGTTCAAGCGGGACATGTTCATCGCCTTCATCAACAAGGCACTGCAGGAGAAACTCGATGCACGTCTCCTCGTGTGCCACCCGTCCTAGGCTGACAATCTCTCCCCTAGGGCCAGACAAAGGACTTTGACGACCTCGTCGACCAGTTCAACCCCAGAAAAGTGTCCGAAAGCGCAACGTCGTCCTCCCAGCTACGTCTCTGGATCCTCGCCCTCGCACACGTGCTCTCCAGGCTGGGGAAGCGTCATGCAGCGTTAGTCGAGGCCATCGTCAACCTACCCTGGACGACCATGGACACCGCCTTTGTAAATTCATACACTGATTTCATTGGCATGCTCCTGAGCGCCAGGCCAGAATACCTCTCCCTCGTTCTCGCCAAGATCGCCCTCGGTCTGACCTACCGTACGTTTTATCTGAGCTAGTCGAACCCAACACTCACGTTTGTATTTTTAGAATCGGGACTGCAAGCGCTCAATGCAGGCGGACCAGAGGGCTCCGCGACCCCGTTGACACGTAGCGTCGTGTACGACCGATTGCACCATCTCCTCCGCCACCTCTTGTCCCTCATCCCTACTCTTCCTTCGACATTGCATCCCCTCCTCGTCCGTCATTTTCCTCACAAGCGACAATCGCAAGCGGCGCACATAACGTACATTCGCAATCTGTTACGGGTCACGGAGTACTGCTCCGAGCTGGCCGATCGAATACTTGCGCTCATCATCGATCGAGCTCTTCTAATAGATGTGCGTACGCCCTTTGATCGCCGTGCACGACCCTACTGAGCGTCGTATCAGGTCGAGATCCAGGTGGAGCTGGAAGAACTTGAGCAGGACGACACGCTAGAGAACAACGACCTATTCGAATTCGATCCGTTCGAGGTCGTCGTCGGTCAGGAGGGCGACGACGAATCCGACGCCGGAGATGACGACCTCGATTCGGACTTGTCGAGCGATATCTCGTCCGACGACGGCTCGGAACCCGATCTACCGTCCAACGTGCGCCACATGCAAGAAATGGTCAACAAACTAGATCACATTCTCAAACTCGTCTTCGATCACTTCAACCGGTTACACTACGTCACCGAACCCGCCAGCACGCACACCCTATCCACCGCTCGCCCGGACGGCCCATTCACACCCACAGATGCCCCGCGACCGCCGTCCCCAGAATCCGGGCGCACAGCGCGCGCCGCCCAGTTTCATACCCTCTTGGCCATATTCGACCGCGCCATCATCCGCACGTTCAAGTCTCGATACACCCAATTCCTCGTCTTTTGGTACGCCTCTCTCGACCCAGAATTCAGCGACCTCTTCCAAGGCTTGCTCGTCGAGAAGGCCCTTCTCGGACAAGATGCACCGACGGTGACCCGTGCTGCCGCAGCGAGCTACATCGGCTCCTTTGTCAGCCGTGCCCAATTCGTCGACCGAGACGGCGCACGCAGAATAGTAGGCGTCTTGTGCACGTTTTTGCAGAGCCACCTGGACGCTTTCGATAGCATCATTCAAGCTGGACAGGAGCCGCCGGGAATATCGCATCACAGCGTGTTTTACGCCATCGTACAGGCCATGTTTCTCATCTTTTGTTTCCGGTGGCGGGATCTCGAAGAAGAGTTTGACGAGGTGGTGGCGCATCAGGGACAGAAAAAGTGGATGAGCGAATTGGACGTCGTGCAACGCGTGATCACGTCTCCTCTGAATCCCTTGAAGGTCGGTCGGCCGTTTGTATTCGTCTCTCGTGCATCTCTGAACGCGGAACGTCTAGGTCTGCTCGCCCAACGTCGTGATGCAGTTTGCGCGCATCGCACAAACGACCGATTTTGTGTATTGCCATTCCATCATCGAAGCCAACAGACGATCAGAGTACAATCCGAGTCCAGGATCGCTTCCGCTCTTACCGCGGGTGAGCAGGTACGACCTCTTGTCAGCAGAACTGCACACGTTCTTTCCTTTCGATCCGTACAAGCTCCCGCGCTCGAGTTCGTATATACAGAGGGTGTACAGGGAGTGGTCGTCCGTCGCGATTGGAGATGATGAGGAGAGTGACGAGGAAGATGGGGATGAGGGCGAAAAGGATGGGGGTGGGGATACGGAACCTGGCAAGATTGGGATGCAATTCGTCCGCCCGAACGGTGCCTCCTCTTTGGTCCCTGGTGGACTTGAGATACCCAGGGCCTCACAGGAGTCGCGTTCGAACGGTGCAGACAGCTTGGGGGAGTCGTTTGGGGGGATGAGTATAAGTCCCGCGCCGCCGCGGTCCGTCATTATGGTCTCATAGACTTTGCTACTCTCACATACGAGATTTGCTCCTCGTACGTGGATATATATGGATGTAATGTTGAGCTGCAAGTGACATCTGTAAAGTCAAAGATCGAAGTGATGGCGTAAATCTATCCATAGGGGAAAAAAAGTACAGTAAAGACAATTAGAAAAGAAAAAAAAAATGAATTAAATGAAAATGGAAGCAAATCACGACTGAACGTTGACGGGAAGGCGCGCAAACTCCGATAAGCCATCCATAGTGCCGTCTATCCGCGAAGGATCCGCGTGAGAACGGTCGACCAGGAGAGAAGAAGCCCACTCCCAACTCCGCCACTCGTCTTCACGAGGCGGTGGAGAAGCGACGAGCACAAATGCAAACTCGGATAGGTCTCCTAGCTGGATGAAGCGAAAGGTGTTCTTCCCCGGGTGTATGCATGACGTGACGTCTAGCGGGTCCGACTCCTGGAAGGTGTCAGTCAGAATGCACAGGATGACTGTGGCCTCCGGGAGAGGTGCTCACCAACACACAAGGTAGCCAAGTTTTGCTCCGTTTAGATTCTGGATTGACTTGGAGAACTAGCTTGCCTTTCTTGGGCCAGTGAAGTGCCTGATGATCGATAACGTCTTGTACGTCATCGTTATTGTTGTTCATCGCTGTGCCCATGGGGACCGAGCAGAGACGGAGGTGCATCCGCAATCTGGACGGCTGGCTGGAGGAGGGATCATGAATAAGAACAGGCATAGCGTCGACTAAAAGACGATACATACCGCTCATAAGGCAGGTAAAACATCTCATCACCTACCTCGATATCAACGTCAACGATCTCCGCATACTGGCTTCCCTGACGTTTAAACCACGTCCCAGGTTGTGTGCAATCGGTAGAGCTCGACGAGGGAGACTGGGCGAGAGAGACAGCCTGACTGGGGTCACCAGTCGAACATACGTTTGATGTATCCATCACTGGTTGATTCGCGTACGAGGGTGCCGCCTCCTTTATGGCTTTCTGGGCAAGCTCAATCGGCGACGCAGAAGCAGGGACCACGGGGCTGTGGTCTTGCGTCGTGGGAGCAGCTCGCACAGAAAAGTCGTAGGGCGCGTCATTGTGGGCGCCGTCTGATGGCGCCTGAGAAGCATGCAGCATTCCACGAGGCGCTTTTGGCGGCATTGTCCCACAGGCAAAATCAACCAAGGTGATGTCACTGTCTCTCCTCGACACGCCTGATGCCACAGTGTTCGTCGAACCGAACCTGCTGCGCGTGTTGCGGACCCACACGTCCACGTCATCCACTCTATCGCGCTTCAGGGATGGACTCCAATCCTGATTCACAGGTGTCTTCGGTGACGCGAGAGAGAGTTGGTGTTGCATCTCTTTCGCTTGTTGGAGGAAGCGCCTGCAGTGATCGTCGGAGAGCAATTGTAGGCATTGCTCCGAGTCTAGGCGATTTGCAGGGTCTCTCGCGTGCGCAGAGATGAGAAGGACGGAAGCGAGGCGCTTCCTGCATTCCTCCATTGTAGACGGAGACGCTGGTGCGACGGAATTGCCCGGCGGAGGGATTTGATGATAAAGATCAGGCATGGGTTGGGGCGATGGGGGGCTGTTCAAAACAGGTTGGGTAGTTGGAGGTTCTAGTTTGACCAGGTGATCCACGGGGGGGCCGAGAGTCGAAGAAGCTGAGTGGGACACCTTGATGGCATACGTAAATTAAACAAAAAAAAAAGGTGCGTTGACCACGAGGTAGAGACGACATACCGAACACGCGTGACCGAATGGAGATGGAGGTGCAGACGGGGCGCCAATCACAGACTCTAAAAATCGCTCTACCTCTCCTGGATCTGGGGTGTGGTGATGTGGAGTGGCAGGAAAGGGCAAGTCCGCGTGTACATCCAGCCCTTCCAACAAGCGCGACTCGTAGCTCCAGCTCCGATCCGACGAGTCTTCAATCATGCTTGATGCAGCTTCGTCATCTTCTAGTATGGACCCTCCAATCCTCTCAAGCAGCCCTCGTGGTGGCGACGATGACGGAGGAACACTCAATCGATGCAGAAGCGCGTCATGTCCCGGTCGTGTCATAGCAGGCTCCTTGATTGGTCGTTTGTGGTAGTGCGGCTGATGGAAACGTTTCCCACTCTTGGCTTTGGGCGTCTTTTTGTTTTTGCCACCACCCTTGCAAAAATTTCTGAATGGGGGCGCGGCCGCAGACGAGCGAATGGTCGCCATCGTGGAAGGCTTTGGCATGATGGAATGGCGGTCGATCGGATTCCCCTTTGTGTGGTACTCGAGGGCTGTACCGAATTATAAATCTAGCTTATCTAAAATGTTACCTAGATCGGTGTTGCCGTGGTACCAACAGCGCCTCGACGTGATGTTTGTGCATACATGGAAGGCTGTCGAAGTAGGGTGATGACCTCATGGTCTTCCGGGCCCTTCGCCATCAAGACATGCGTCGAGCTACTTTAAAAACACAGCAACCCCACTTCCACGCACACCACACTTTCCCAATCCCTCCATCTACCAACTCAGACCATGGGTGGTGCACCCAGTCACTGCGAACCTGACTGGAATGCTATCGAACAACAACGCCGAGAGGCTGAGGAGGCTCGTCGATGTGCAGAAGAACAGCAACGCCAGGCGGAAGAGGCCGTTCGGCAGGCGCGCGAAGCTGCGGAGCGAATGGCCCGCGAGATAGAGGAACAAAGGCGACGAGAACACGAGGCCCAGCGAGAGAGAGAGAGGGCTGCTCAGGCAGCTCGGGAAGAAGCGGAGCGCATTCGTCGAGAAGTAGAGGCCGCTGTTCATGCTGCTCGCATCGCTCAGGAAGAGGCAGAGGCCCGGGCTCGTGAGGAGCGCGAACGCCAAGAGATGGCGAGGAAGCGGTTGGAAGAGGAACGGGAGCGCGCTAGGGCTGCCGAAGAGGCTGCGAGACAAGCTGCTATCGCTGCCAAGGAAGAAGAAGACCGACGCCAGAGAGCCCGGGAGGAACAGGCGAGGAAGGCTAGAGAGGAACAGGCTGCCGCCGAGGAGGCAGCTCACATAGCAGCCGAACAAGCCAGGAAAGCGAGAGAGGAGAAAGAGGAGGTGGAGAGGCAGTTGAAGGAAGGCATCCAGCCTATCGTTATGCCCACCGCCGACGAGCTCAAAGCTGCAAAGCAAAAGATTCAGTACAAGGACGGTGTCTTCCACTATGCTGTCGCTGGCGTCGCTGGCAGCGGTAAATCATCCTTGATCAACGCCCTTTGTGGCATAGGCAATCAAGACTCGAATGCAGCTCCTACTGGCGTCGTTGAAACGACCTTGGAGATTGGACGGTACACCGATCCCAGACACAATGACCAGTTCGTGTGGTACGACGTGCCAGGATCAGGGACACTCAAGATTCCGGACTGGCAGTACTTCAATTCTCAGGGCCTCTATGTCTTCGATTGTGTCATTGTGCTTTTCAACACCCGCTTCACAATGACGGACCAAGCCATCCTAACGAACTGTCGTCGTTTCCGAATCCCCACCTTCATTGTCCGCTCAAAGGCTGACCAACACATTCGCAACCTCATGCAAGAGATGGGGTATGATTCTGACGACGAGACGGAAACGAAGGAGAGGACCTACAAAGCTGCCCGTGAGCAGTTCATCGCGGAAACGCATCGGACTGTCAAGGAGAATTTATTGCAGGCGCAGCTTCCCGAGCAGCGGGTTTACATTGTCTCGCACAAGACTTTGCTGGGGATCATTCGGGATAAATCCCCAAAGAGTACCATTGACGAGCTCGAGCTGCTGAGAGACATACACGACGAGGCACATAGGAGTACTAGGCATGGACTCGCTGCTCGGAACGGAGCCAACGTGACTGTTCAGGGTCTTTGATGCCTGAATCCGCACTGTGAACGCAGACTGTCATATGTTTTCATTTGTTTTCGTATCGTGCTCTGACAATTGTTGTATTGATTGCACATTGTTTGAAGCATCTGCTTGGTCGAGACGGAGTCATTGTACCGACGGACGGACGGCAGCCTGACAGATGTTCGATCGTAAGAGCTTCTTTGGTCAGGTCGAGTAGCGTGTTGATAACGCCGTTGAGTTCTCACAGGGATCACGCTTCTTCGAGGGTTGTACCCCGCTGCTGGAAGGATCGTCGAAACGCTAAATCTAGTCATCGGTGAGCCTGGACTACACGGCGAGGGGGTTGCCTCGTTGTCACACCAGACTCGACTTCTATTCCTCGAAGTCGCCGCGGCCAGCTGTATTGGTGCCAAAGATGTATCAGTTTTTGCAACGAACGAAAAATAGTCAGGCGACGTTGATCTGGAATGCCAGTGTGACACCCTGACTAGGTCTTGTCGAGCCATACATCCTGGATCTAATCATTTGTTTCGTTGCGGCTGTATCGCCATCGAGCCCGTTCCTGTCAGAATCGTATGGAAAGTGGGACAACCGTGCTCCTGAAAAAGTAATTCTCGGTCTGAAGGCCTTGCTCCGAAAGGATACATTCTCCAGACAGACTTTGAATACCCCAGGCACTTTGACTTCGCAAATAATTTCTCATTTACAATGACCATCGACCAACGGAAATTTTACCAAGGCACTTCGGATTAGGAAAAACTTTCCAACGCCCATCGCAGCACGTCTGCTCACACCCCGTACTCGTGCATGCGTGTCTCCTGTCACTGATGGGTCATCACTGCCACGCTCGTGTGCCGACGCCGACGCCATGGGGTTTCCGTCCTGCTACATCCCCGACTCCCCATTCCTATCCTATCCCTCTCTCTCACCTTGGGCCGTGCCGCTCACGTCCCCACATGTTCCCCTGCCTCCCGCCTCCCATTCGGTGCATCCTCCACCCCTTTGCACCTAGGGTATAGCACGGGTATGGGTTACCTTTTTAAGACCCGTGTTTTAACCCATACCCGTAAGCAATGTGACGGCGACGGCGACGAGGCGACAACGGTTGTCGCCTCTGCGTCGTCGTTCTTGTCTCGCCCTCGCCTGCCGTGTGACGTGACGACAATGACAACGTGACCGTTGCATCATTGCCGTCCCGCTCTCACCTGGCCCTCGCCTTGCCCCCGCCCTCGTCTCGCCCTCCCCTGCCTACCAAATTACATGACGGCTACAGCAGCGCGATCTTCACGTTGGCGTGATCGTCGCGTTGTTGTCGCCGTTGTTGTCGCCGTTGTTGTTCGCCCTCAGAGTCTGACCATTCAACCTTGCCATCGCTCTCTCGCCCGCGCTCCCGCCCCGGCCTGCCAACCAACATGACGGCGACGACAAAGATGGTCACGTTGGCGTGATCCCCGCCGGTAGTCTTTGCCCTCGTCGCCTTTGCCTCGCCTGGCCTGACGACAACGACGACAACGACGACAACGCGACAACTGCGATAGCGCGGCTGTTACGTCGTCATTGTCGCCACCCTTTCCCTCGTCGCCTTCGTCTCGCCTCGCTCTCTACCCTCGTCTCGCCAGTGACAACGAGGACAGTGATGACAACGACGCGACGATCCGTCATCGTCGTCCTCGCCACCGCCTTTGCCTCGCCTGATGATGACAATGACAACGACAACACGACAACCGCGATCGCGCGGTTGTCGCCTTGTCGTCATTGTCGTCGTCGTCCTTGTTGTTGTCGCCACCACCAATCGCCCTTATCGCCCTTGTCACGCGTCCTCACCTCGCCCTGCCTGACGATGACGATGACGACGCGATATCCGCGACAGCGCGGTTGTCACGTCGTCGTTCTAGTTGTAGTGGATTTCGGCATATCCCCGTCCCAACTTTTCCCACAGCCCACATTTCGTCTGACAACGACGACGACGTAATGACACGCGTTGCGCCGGCACCCACGGGTAAACCCGCTACGGGTGCGGGTGCGGGTGCGGGTACACCTCCGGACACCCGGGGGTATACCCGTGCTATTCCCTATCAAATTGCACCCTCGGGCCGTCCTACCACCCTCGTGCGCTGACGCCGCCGGTACTTCCCCTAACCATTCGCCCTCCAGCCGCTCAACAGCGCGCCTGGCATTGCAACGATGAGGACGTCAAGGGTGACGGCTCGCGCGTCAATGCCGGCACGTCCGTTCATCCATCTTCACCTCCAGCAGCACCACTCATGCACCACCCGTTCCCTTTGCGCGCCGACGCCGCCTCTGCCACTGTTCTCGCCCGAGTACATCCAACTCCCGTCCTCTCCCCCCCACCTATTCACCCTCACGTCCCACTGTCGCCCCCGCCGCCGATCTCGCGCCATCATGCAACGACTCTCATACGCTCTCACAAACTGAAAGTGTGTGGCAGTCGATGCATGCAATCTGGATCGAGTGGGAACAAGGGCGGGAAAAGGCCGCCATGCGTGCGTGCGCACGCACTTACATGTAGACACACAGGACCGTCACTTGTTCCTCATATGACTCATAGGTGGTTTGCTCTGTGGGCCCGGTCTGGACGACGTTCAAATCGTCACCCGTTGTGCCTGCAGTGTCTCTGTTTCAGTAACACCAATACCTACACTTCAATATAGAGGAACAGGAGGTGGTCCTCAACCATCATCACTCATATTCCTCGGGTTTCACGAGACAACTAGTCAGCAATGTGCTTCTACGGTAGCACAAAATTTGCGAAATCCAAACCTTGTTTGATTGCAAAGTTACAAAATCGAAATATATTTGTGCCCTGCGCAAATTAGACTTTGACCTCCCTGACATTGCCGAGGACGATGACGACATTAATGCAGGTCCTTCATTGTGGGTGGATGGTTTTTCAGACGATGAGGAGGAGATCGATGCTAGTATTTGATTGGCCTACGCTACGTACTACAAGTTTAAGGTCACATAACCACAAAATTTTGTTTGTGAGTTCAAAGTTCCTGGTCGATGGTCATTGTAAATGAGAAATTATTTGCGAAGTCGAAGTGCCTAGGGTGTTCGAAGTCTGTCTGGAGAACATATCCTTTCGGAGCAAGGCCTTCGGGCCGTCTCAGAATTACTTTTTCGGGAGCACGGTTGTCCCGCTTTCCATAGAATCGTTGAAACAACGTTGTGGCGTTGTTTTAACAAGCTTGGCTGGAGTCAGAGTCGATGGCGTCTTGACGTCGCTCCTGGCGGGTTGCCAGTGGCGCCACGACGCTTCTCGTGTCACGTTCTCTTCCGAAAAGACCCTGCAGGAGTGTGGTCTCGGTGACTCGGAACAAGAAGACTTCGATTGGTCGGGATCTCTGAGATTATTTAAGTAAAATAGGTTCGGCGTTCCACAACTGCCATTATCGTGTTATCACCGAGCAAGTCGTACGTATCCGTTCGGCATCTAGACGAGGAGGCTGTGTGGCGTTTGCCTCCATGGTAGCGACAAATTAATCACCTTGTCACCTTGCTTGCAAGGTCACAGTTTGTTGCGTTTGGGTGCGTCCGTGGGAAAAAGAAAGAAAACGATCA
>JBBPSN010000094.1:28386-45203 GCA_038093615.1 Austroboletus olivaceoglutinosus | reverse complement strand
CTCAGGACGCTAAGAGTATCCAACAAATTGAAACACTTCAAATCGAGCTCGAATTCATCCGGTTGGTATGCTCCACGGACCTTTTTGTATCCAGACTGATTCGATCCGGTCCATAGCATTGCGCTAAGGAAAATGGGTGAGAGAGTACCATTGTCTGGTAAGCATCGAAAGTTGCGTTCCTGGCACAATGTAGAGACGCATTCTTGATGTAGCTCGGTACCAGAAGATGCTGGATGCAAGCATTCTTGAAGTATGCGGATCTTCAAGTGTCACTGTCACTGTTCCCGTGAATGGTATACCAGTTAGCACAGTTGTGGATGATTTCCTCCTTTCTCGCGTCACTCAGACAGAGATATCGCCATATGACCTCGGAACGTTCATGAGGCTGTACAATGGTTTGATGTAGAATGCCTGGGCCTAAGTGGTCGATTTTATACTTGTTGGTTTGAATTGTACTACTTATATGCAGTAGCTGTGCAATTTATGTAACGTTCAATTGTCCACTGATGCTTATCGATGATCAGTCCGACTTTGGCAGGCTTTGCAGGTTGTAGATCAACCCGTGGCGATGCCAACGAGAATTCATCCGACTTGTCTGTCTTCAAGCGAGAGTGAGTAGCAGTCCGAACACTAACTTAGATCCTTGGGAATGTCGCCCTCAAAAAAACTTTCATTGGCTTTTCTGGGTCCGTTCGGCACCTATTCTCATCAGGTCAACACTCTCTTTCAGCTATTGCTCCATAATTTGTTGACAATCCAGCAGGCAGCGTTTGAGCGTTTTGGTGATTCTGTTGAATACCATGCCCAACCAACTATTGCAGGTGAGCGACGCCAATTGGCAATGGAAAGGTCAGCCGATCTTCGTCAGACGTCCAGAAAACCTTGTCGGCTGCCGTGCCATTTGGAATAATCCCTCAAGAAAATAGCACAAATGGTTCAGTTGTTGAAACCTACAATGTCTTGCGTATCTCCGCGGTTGGCCAGGAGACTTTCGTCAGGGGTGTCATTGTTTTCGAAGTGAGACACTCTCTTGTGGCCCGACGGGGGGTGGTATTGGGGCACATTGAAAAGATATTGAGCCATGAGCAAGTATGATCTCGAGATGAATCCGTTGCTGAACCCCATTTCACGATGGCTTTAGGCTCTGGGACAATGCCGCGAGTGGCTAGCCAAACACTTGCCCCGCGCATCGTTAGTGCACACGGACTCGACTGCGAGCGCAGCAAAAATGCTACTCTCGGCTGAAAACAGACTGGATCCGATGAAATCTGCAGCAATATGTTCATCACTAGTCGTTACTGTCTACGAAGGATTAGAAGTTTTAGAAGAGGGTATCCAGGATGGACCAGGTTAGTGGTTTGTGCCAAATGTCGTGGGCGCAACAAAATATCTTTTCCAGAGAACTTTACTCGCTTTTATACCCTTTCACACGGCCCAGCCGTAGCCTTCCCGGAATGTTGTTCTCCATCGATAGAGAGCATGGCTTTACTGCGATTGCAGAACCCTCTTGATGCCGAGTCGGTCAAGTCGACGTTGAATATTCCCCGAGTAATAAGCATGCTCAACATGACGGTATTGCGAATTGATAGGCGTCCATCGCTCCGCGCGAGACCATTCGATGATGTTTATTTCCTTGAGGTTGGCGCTACTCCGGGGGAGAACAGCCCCGGACAATCGTGGACAAGGCAACTGCAGCAGGCAATAGAGACAGTAAAGAGCATGGGCGTTGATGCGTCAGTATTAGGATGCTGGTAGACACGGCCCGGTTTGTGCAATTGATTTCATGGATGCTGGGAACTTTGATGGGGGAGCGCCTGGTTTGTAACGATCGTCCTACAGCGTCCCCAGCCGATTGACCCCGCGGTTAAATATGTACTCGCCAGTGGTGAGTTCTTTAGCAGCTAAATGTTGACGCAGCACTAATCGTGTTCGTTCTTTCTCCCAAAGTGTCGCTTTAGTTGAGAAGAGGCCTCATTTGACTTGAACTCCTTAGTCTGCACTGGAGCTCTCCATCTATAGTTTCGCTTGTTGGCACAACAGACCTGGTTGGAAATCTCCGGTCTGTGGATGTAGTTCTTCCGGTCTCTACTCGTAATTGTGCGATTTGATCACAGTGCTCGAGGCTTCCTGGTAGGCTCTCAACACGATGTCAAAAGACGTCCGAGAAGCTGTTGGCCATTCTAGTGCTATCAGCCTGAAAAACTGACTCAGAATGTACGAAAAGTCAACTGCCACATTCGTTGGAAAACCCATAATTTTTTGGGTAGTGGCTGCATATGTCTACATACGATCAATCGTCTGTGTTTCCAAACCTCCTAGAGCGATCTAGTCCACCACGGTTACCGGGAACATTCCGATTTCGGCAATGATTGGCATAATGTCCCTTCTCGCCACACTGCAAACGTGATGAGTAAGCTAAAATGTGACCGTAGAAAGTTTACCTTGAAGCAAAGCACTTCATCCAGATTTCGGCGGGGTCCATTTAAACCAATCACGGTGTTTCCTTGACTGGCGGTGGATGCGCTCAAGGCTCCTCGATCATAGTCGGCATACCGGCCATAGCCAGGTGGAGGGGGCCCAAGGTCACGGTTCGAAGGGGGCGACGGTGGTTCATATGCGCTTGGGGAGGGCAAGGAAGGCTTGGGACTAGAAGCAGCCATGATTAGATGTGGATAAAGAATGGTTCGCTACCCACTGTCCGCGGGGGCACTCTGGACCTAAGGGACAGAGGCCAGTCAAGTATAATTGGCATGCTACACGTCGGACATGCTTGCGGGGACAAAGAGGGCCTAAGACATAAGGAGAATGCAAGGATTGGCACGGAGAAGAGCAACTCACCGAGTTTGCAGAAGCCACGCTTGTAATCGGGGCACTCTACGCGACGCTCTTTGGGGTGCGCGTAGAGACACTCGTCGCCAGCGGAGCAGTAGCCGTATTTTGCAAACCACCAACACTCAGGCATGCGGCGGAGATTGTATTCATGGAGAAACTCGCAAGCATCGCCTTTCTTGCACAAACCGCGGAGCCAGTGTTTGCAGACTGTGGCCAGACGCTCCCTGTCTCGGGGATGAGTGGGCAGCTGTTTTGGAGGCTGAAAGTTTTGGGACGAGGGGGTAGTGTGCCTCAAGGGACAGTGCAAGGGACCAAGGGGACATCCCGTAGACGTCAGGGAGAGACGGCAGATCTGATCATCTGGGAAGGGTATTGGAAAGGACGGCGTCGGAAGTGGCACGGACGAACCTTTGTCGAGCTTTACACCGAGCTCGTTCTTGACGTAGAGTTCCTCCGCAAAGTTGTTCTGGTGGAATTGGGGATGGACGATGTCTCTGAGCGTAGACGGACCAGCGAGCGCCATGGCACGAGGGAGAGATGCGCACGTGACATTGGCCGAGCTCGGCATGCGGAGTTTTATCTGAGTGTGGTCGGAGTTTGGATACTGGGCGGTGGAGTGGATTGACTCTAGGCCGGCGCTGGGCCGATGGCGGATCGGTTTCTACTCGTCCTCGATTCCCTTTCAAGCTCCGTGAGATACGCCGGCGCAGATTTAAGAATCGCCGCAACATCTCAGCGCTGTCCAGGAACAGCTTAACCTTAACTGATACATGCCAAAGGCACCCTCATCCGTGACTGCCTTCCCTCCCCGCCCCGCCCTTCGCAGAAATCAGGTTTCTGCCTTATCTCACGCACCAGTCTCCAATCTGACCATCCCCCTAGGCTTGTCGTTCCTGTCGCAAGCGAAAGCTTGTACGTGTCCCTCATCTCGAGCCACCCCAGGGTGCTCAGCGTCTCGTAAACAGAAATGTGATGCCGCTCGCCCCCACTGTGGTACTTGCGTCAAGTACGTCCTCTCCTTCTCAGCCCTCTATGCCTCTCATCCTTCTCAGGCAGTGGCAAGCCTTGATCAGTGTTCCCGCACCTCCCGGATATGCGTAAGCGTACTATCCAGGCACAATCCATCCCGCTCACTTGGCGTCAGACACCCAACAGAACCACAATGCGTTTATGACCCCGTCGATGGCTTGGCTCTGGCTCCAGACACAGACCCAATTGAAAAAATCCGCATGCTTGAAGAGGAAGTCTGTACGCCTCCATCCCTTCCGCACGACTGACCACGAGAGACCTTATACCAATCCAGCAAAGCTCAAAATCCAGCTCCAAGAGCAGAACAACGCCTTGTCATCCGCCCCTTATAGCCAGGTCTACTATAGACCCAGCTCAGCGTCATCCTCTGCCTCCAGTAGCCAAGTACCCGCCACATCAAGCAAACCTTCGCTTTACAGCATCAAGAATGTTTCGGCGCTAGCTCTTAGACAAGATAGTCAAAGTCCCGAGTCGTACGGAGTAATGAATCGGACCGGTATTAATGTTGTCCCGGAGCTCGTCTATTCGGGTTGGAATCCTGACCTACCAGAACTTCACATACTCAATCACTAGTTTGTGGCAATATTCTCTTTTCCTTCCGCTGTACTAGTATTGACCTCGCATCACAGCATAGAGGTATTTTTCAAATGTGATCCTTGCGGTCCGCGAATACTCCATCGTCCTTCCTTTTTATCTGCAATGCGCCTCCCTCCTCGGGACCCTGCCTTTCCACATTCTGCTATTCTCCATGCCATCGTAAGGTGGTTCATTGCTCTCTTGGATTTCGCTCACTCAAAGTCCAGTGTGCGTCAGCTTCTCGCTGGTCATCACGCAACGTAGCGGTGCTTCCTGACGGGTCTCGAAGGGATGAGTTTGCTGAATATCATGCGAGCAAAACTCGGTCTTATATCGACAAAACAATGGTTACAGGAGAAGACATTTTTCAGGTTGTTCAAGCGTGCATCCTTCTTTCCTGGTATTTTTATCAGGAAGGCCGATGGGTTGAAATCTGGATCTTTGCTGGCTTCCAAACCCGCGTCGCAGTGCCGTTGCGTCTGAATTATCCAGGAACATTCTCCACGCATAGTAGTGGCTCTCCAGGTGGATATTTGCCACCTCCGAAAGACTTTCGTGATCTTGAAACTCGACGGCGTACCTGGTGGATGGCAGTAATATTTGACAGGATTGTCTCCATTGGTGGCTGGATCCATGCAATCGATGAGCAAGATATCGGTACTGAACTTCCTTTGAGATGTGAAGACTTTGATGGCGAAGTATTAACAATTTCCTCTGGAGTATCCTCGTGCTAACTGAGATTTAGCAACTGATTCCAAGCAACCCTCAAGATATGAGCACAGAAGACATATTCACAGCACACCTTCCCAGATACACTGATTCTTTCTTGCTTCTTATCAAGGCTATCATGATGTTTGGTCGTGTCACGGATTTCAACGTACGTAGTAACCTACGTGCCCCAATAACACCAAACAAGCGACAAGGCCCCTTTGCTATGCGGGGGTTTAGCGAATTGGACAATCTCGTCCACCACGATTTCCTGGAGAACCTTCCCCATTCATATAGATTTAACGTTGGCGTCACGGACATCTCAGGGAGCGCACAGTGTGTTGATACTGACCTGTACTTGGTTCACATAATACCTCATGCGTAAGTTTCGATGCTACGGCTACATCGACCTGGCTAAATGGCATCAACAGAGCCACTATAACTCTTCACAATCCCTACATGGACCTCAATGACTCTCATTGTGCCTCAACTGACCGGTGTATCAATGCTGCACAAGCAATACTTTCAGCTTATTTCATGCTTTCAGCAACATCGCTTGACCCCACCCGATTACATCCACTTGTCACGGTATGGTTGTCGACACCCATGAATTTCGCTGTCTGATGTCAACAGATCTGCTGGTATCTCGCTGCAGTCGTCCAAGTCCAGGTTTGTAAATACTTCATAGAGATTGGTGATCGCGCCAGAGAAGCTCAAGTTTGGGGAGAAATCAATGTACTCCGGTACGTCGGTCCCTCATTTCAATATTTACGCTGCCTGACACTGGAGCAGGGAGGCAATGTTGAATTACGGGGCAAGGTCTCCCATCGGAAGTAAGTCTCTCCATCGAAGAATTGGGCCCCATTTCCTTACAGATCTACGTAGTCCGACAAGAAAAGCTACTTCAGAGTCTCATGAAAGACATTGTGAGGCTCACGACCCAGAAAAAACCCTTAGAGGTTGGACTGCCACTTTATCCATTCTCTCATACAACTTTATTTGCCTCGCCGACTGTTCCTCTCGACGATGCACCAATGGCGCCTCTCCCTAATCCTGGCTCGTCCAGTCAACCTAATGGGTTAGGCGTATCCGACACTTACTCAGAGTCGGCCGCGTTTCCTACCGTCCCACTGCCGCTATACCATATACCATCCGCCCCTCCGAATGAAATGCGTATAGGAATACCAGGATACTTTACCTCTTGACTTCAATGATCTGTATTATATCACATGTAACGAGCCAGAATGAGGTTCGTTCTCTAACTCGTCAGCGTGATGCACGACCAACTGGAAAGTGCGTATGTGACAACACAGTAGTACCGCGGTGATGATTCATTCTCGGTCATCTTGGGACTGTCCTTTGCGCCTCTCAGCGTCCAGTAAGGCGTCAAACTCAGCTTGTGCGGCTGCACGCTCGTCCACTTGGGTGTCAGAATTGTTGCGACGAGCTGCCGTAGAATCAGGTAGCTTGGTGCGTTCGTGACGCTGTCGGATAGCATCCCAGGATGACTGGCCAGTCGTCCGCAAGTTGGCAACTCTGATCTCGTCCCACCTGGTCCTGAATTGGGCAGGGTCCAATTCGTTAGATACATCGCTGGCTACGACAAGATGAGTACCCTCTCAACCGAGATGCAATAATAATGAGCCTACCACTGCTGTCCTGGTCCGGAACCCAGCCCTCCTCAGTGACCATTTTTGCATCTTGAGCATGACCTGTGTGGTCAAGGTCAGGCAAGACCTCGGGCTTCTTCGAGAGCATATCTCTAAATGCAAAACCCATGCGTCCAGCACCACCAAGTCTCTCATCAATATGGTTCAATGCCACGATGAAACCCTGTGGATTCTCCAAAGAGTTGGCAAAGCGATAGTGAAGTATGAGTTGCCTGAAAGTGCCATATGTAGATCCCACGAAAAAGGCAGCAACAGAGCCGAGACGAAGCCTCCAGGTGTTCCACCTTGGACGGGCGAAGTAAGAGCCATAGCCGTACACGGCCGCTGACGTTCCCGCACCATAGGTTATCTGAGTTGAGACGTGTTGTGGATCCAGAACGCAGACTAGACGACCTGAAAGACTTACGTGCCAGTCCATACTGGGGCCGGGGAGGAACCTGGTTGCCAACTCGTAGTCGTGCAGGGATATAACATGGTCCTCCAGCTCGGGTCGGAAGAGATCTGTTGTGCGCTGGCGAGTGGTGAATGTTTTGTGGAACCAAGCAATGGTACTTGGGTAGGACATGGATGAAGACAAGGTATATATTACGTAGTGTCAGCCACGAAATCGAGTCGTTGCTTGATATCATCGACTCACCTATGAGCCCTTCGTACACAACGATGCACGCTGGTTACTCCAACGAACCCAACCAGCTCATGTCGATGATGCCCCCGCCCCCGCCTCCGAAACACTCCGTAGACAACCATCCACTAGGTATCCGCAGCTCTCCCCTTCGCGATCCCCACTACTCACTCCTATGCCAGGCCTCGACGTCCACCTCTCCCCGGCGTCGCCCTCCGCGGTGGACAACACTAGGAAGTACAGCCCGCTGACCGATCTCATCGAGAGCGAGAAGGCATATGTCGAGCTCCTCACCGGCGTCATCCGAGTCTGTCTAATCTCCCCTTTGTCATCCCACATCTTGCCTCATTGTCCATACCACAGAAAGTGGCTGCTGCTTGGTCACGATCAAACCTTCCTCCGCGGGAACTCGACATCATTTTTCGCAGCGTAGAAGTGGTATACAAGACAAATCGCGCGCTCTTGGCTGTGAGACTCGCATTCCATCCCGCTTGACATCCCTAATTCCTTGTAGAAGCTCAAAGAGATCGGAGAAAATCCATCTTCCCCCAAGGCTCTTGGAGACTTGTTGATGCGCTGGGTAGGCATCCTACTCTTCGTTCTCAAATACCTGTTCTCATACTACTCAAGATTGATGAACTAGAACAACCGTACATGACATATGCCGACAGTTACTGTGTCGGCTTCGATGATTGGGAACCCGTCAAGTCAAATCCAAAGCTTCTTACTGTCCTGCACGCCTTTTCAGCCACCAATCCCCCACCGTCTTCTTTACCGCAACCCACCCACCTGCTGAATCCCTCCCTTTGGACGCTCGATGCTCTCTTCTTACTACCCAAGGGACGCCTGCAGTATTATAGAAAGTTATACAGCAGATTGCTCAAGAGTACGACACCTGGAAGAAGTGATCACCGGCTGCTGACAGGGGCTCTCGGGAGGTTGGATGGTCTTCTAGCGACGCTTGATTACAGAGCCAATACCAGTGTCAGCTTCGCTGCACCCCCAGCACCCCCTCCCCGTGAAAGCAAACAGGTCGCTGCACCTTCGACGGATCCTTCCACGAATGAACCGCTGGAAAGCAGCGCTCTGCTCTCCGGACAGTTTGGTGCAGGCTCTGCGAGCGCTGCAACATCTATACGGGGTAGTCTCTCTTCTAGAGAGTAAGTCTATCTGTTCCAACACGATTAAATGTTACATTTTCCTTTAGTGAACGTCTCTCGCAAGAGACGGCATCAACCTCGCTCAGTGGCAAGTCCTCTCAAATTACGGTATCGTCGGTTCTAGAACTGGAGAAGCGCTTAGCTACTGAGAAAACCCTTGACATATTTACGATGCAATCAAAGGTTCGCGGTACAACGTTCCTCACGTTACTAACTTAGTCATATCTACAGCAAATTCGACTGCAAATAGCACCACCGACCCTTCCTTACGCCCGCGAGATACGCCTATCGGCAAAGGTGCTCGTGCGATTTACCCCCAACGCAACTGGAGTAGAAGTCGTTCATCACCATGGACGTGTTTTTATCTTGTCGGACCTGTTTCTTCTGTGCGAAGAGATTCCTAGAGTAGAGAGTCTTACCAGAGGTGTGCAAGATCTGCATCTGTGCTATCCCCCGCTTTCCGGAAAAGTTCTCAATGCCTCTGAGGTGCAAGGACAAGGTTGGTTGGGCTACTCTTTCTTCTGTGCATTCCTGATCGTATCCGTAGCGAATTCCCTGCAAGTTTCCATCATGCGTAAAGAGACAATGATTTTGGAAGCTGATTCACAACTCAAACGAGACCGAATTCTCAATGAATTTCAAGAATGTATTTCGTTTGCAAAAACGAGTAAGGTTTGCTGCGTATTTCGTAGGGCATTTTTTCTCACCCGTTATCATGCAATCTAGTTTCAAAGGCTGCGCAAGAGCCCATACCGCCCATGCCTCTTATTGGTGACCTTCAGTCACCAACTTCGCAATCTGAAATACTGGGCAACTCCCCCAGAAAAAGACCCGAACGAGCGTTCAATCCTCGGTTACTTCCGCATTCACAACCAGGCAACCAAATCGATGACACCACTTCCATAACCGACAGGACTCTGATAGCCTCTTCGCCCAAACAAAACAATAGTTTGCCAATGATGCATGCTCGCCCCACTCTTACCCAGTTGGAAACGGTCCAAGATTTCCGAACTGATGTAATCCGCAGCCCTTCGAGAACTCCTACTTCACCAGGAAACGAGCAAGGAGTGCTGAACAATTCGGCCCCAACACACCGATCTTCCGCGGGGCACGCCACCAATAGTCCTTCATTTGTACCAGGGCAAATTGTTCCTCCCATGCGGAGTTCCAGCGTGCAATCCAAATCGCCGCCTTTCGTGATGCCTGTTCCAGATCCTTCTGGAGGGCCGGACGGAGTGGATCCACTGCCAATTGTACAGAATTCATCCCGGCACAACTCCACTCTGAGACACCATGTTTCCATGCATTCGTTTCGTCAGCAATCCCTGCAGCATCAACAATTTGTTCCGCCTATACCAAACTACCATAACTTCACTGCTCCTCATCCCCAGCCAGCTCCACAGTTTTCCGACGTCCTGTCTGACCCTCCAGTGATACCTCACCCGGCTGAACAATCCTCGCGCAAACTTCAGAAATCTCTTTCGTCCCGATCACTTCGTACCCAATATCAGCATGGTCAAAGCTCACTGCCTCCGGTACCCTCGTTACCGGATGGTTTACCGAGACCACGACGCTCGGAAAGTCAACGCAAGGACTCGATGGGGTCTCCAAGCACGCCAATGTCGGGGCCGCTACTCCTCCCGTCGATGCAGATAGGATCGAGATCTAACTCGGTTGTGGAGCCCTCGATTTTAGATCCTAGTCCTCCCACTTCTCCGGTCAATGAACGCAACCCGCTTGGACCGGTACGTTCGGTGATCACGGCGCAAATGAAATGCAAGGTATTTCATCAGCAACAACATGCGCAATGGAAGTCATTGGGTTCAGCGAACTTGACCCTATACCGCCAGGAGCCTACGAATGTCAAGCAGCTCGTCGTGCAGGCAGGTAACAAGGAAAAATCAATTCTTATTTCGACGATCGTCTTAACGGATGGAGTTGAAAGAGTGGGCAAAACTGGTGTAGCAATCGAGCTAAGTGATGCTGGGGGTGCACGGACGGGCGTCGTTTACATGATTCAGTTGCGGAACGAAGGTTCAACAAGCGGATTTTTCAGGAGTTTGCTCGAAGGGTCTGACCGGGCTGCTTAAATCAGATCTAAACGAGGCCGATCCGACCGGACTTGCTGTTGTTTGGTTGGGGCCTTGTTCCTTTCCTTACTTTTCGTGTCTCTTGTCAAGACGATTTTGTGTACTCCAAGTTACCCTACTAGACTGCAGATATCATTGTAATGTAGCAGGTAATGTCACAAACTGAGTGCAAAGTGAAAAGTGGTCGCTACCACATATGCCAAATTGGGGCAAGCCTTCCGCAACGTCTTCCGTACGATGGGGTTGAAGGTATCCCGTCACATGCGTTCTACTTCCAACAGCATCGAGCACGAAGATGTAATCTGTCGCCACGTGAGTTGTAGAATACATTAAAGTCTTTGCCAGGAAGTTACCTAAAGTCGCCTTCCAGTGATGTGTAAAGCTAGTCCACATAGGCTCGCAGGCGCCAGGTTTTTCTATCTGCCAGAATTTTCTGGCACCGTATGTCGCGACATCGTTACCCTCTAGAAGGAATGACCGTTGTCCCTCATCATATGCACTCCGCAAACGGCATTCAACGAGAGCAGATAACTCGGCGTCGGATAATAATCCATCAGAAGGCTTGGAATCCCTCGAGTTTCGAATTACCTTGTCGGGATCAGCTTCTTCCTCACCACCGCCTTCGCCCGCCTCTTTCGGGATGGACGTGGAAACAGTTGGGTCTATGGAGACATGCACAACACGAGATACGTGGAGCCGTTGTTGCTGTTCAAGAGACAGTGGTTGACCGGTCATCAAAGAGTATGCGGGGTCATCAGGAGAGAAATTGAAGTCTGCTCGCCGATTGGATCATTGCGGAAGCGATCTGCGGACATTCTTACCACCCGCTATGATACAGGGCCAATCATGGAGTTGCCAAAGTTTTTGAAATGCGATGACTTCGCGAGCAAGAAGACCGGCTTGCCTAGGACCAAATTTAGAGGGGAAAAAATGGGGATCGGAAATGACTTGCCTGGCCCTTTCGTAGGTATACCTAACGACGAACACGCCTCAGTGAAATCGTTAAAGAAGGCAGTCGTGCACAAACGCGGGATGCCAAAAGAGATGCGTTGTTGTGATAATATAGCCCGGTACATCTGAATCCGGTGCTATACTTTGTAGTGCAACGATGTTTGCGATGTTCTTGGTTCGATGGCTCGACCCAATGCGCGCCTGGGTACTTTGTTCAGCGTTGTTGCGAACTTGCAAGCTATCGTACTCTATCATGGCTTCGTGGATGAGTCGGAACAAGGTGAACTTGTACGCGATGAGACATCCATGGGGCTTGTCTGCGCCACTCGCGTAAGAGTATGCGTATCCAGCCTCATCGAGCACAGGAAGGAGCTTGTCCAGGCCATCTACTTCCTGGGATCCATTACACTGCGTCAAAGGGCATCGTTGAACATTACGGACCTGCATGCACAGTATGTCGGCGTCGTGGGAGAGGATCTCGGCGTGAAGCATAGGTATCCTTTCATTCGCTTTGCGGGCTTTGCCACTGGTTGGAAAGAGCTCTGATCCTATGATACATTGGAGCATGATTGCAGAGATGCGCATCGACTGGACGTACGGACAAGACACTGAGCGAGCAACTACGGGCCTGTTGAGTAAATTGCAGGCAGATGTACGGGGATGCAAGCACAGACATTCCATGTCATGACCTTGACGGCGTGACGTTGAGGCTGGTGGAGTGCTATCCATGGTCTCTGGAGGAAGAGGGGCCATTCTGTAGGCTTTGGCTGATTTTCTTTCAAGCGTTTCTTTTCGAGGCGTTTGAGGCGTTTTTCGAGGTGTTCTGGGGTCGGCTGGAACATGATGTAAGTATGTACAAGACGGAGCACCGCGGCGGTGCCAACGCGGACAGGTTGGGCACATGTTTAGGCACTTCACCACAGCGCGCAAGACGGCCGTCCTCGGTCGTATCAGTTCCCCTTCCCGCGCAGCGATCCTCCCATCTCGGTCACGATTCCTCGCTTCCATGGCCCCGCTTCATGATCATTCGCCGATTCCAGATGACGCATTCACATCCTTTGGCAATTTCGACCTCGTACAGCGCTTCCAACTAGATTACACTGACGTGGCCGTCTCAAAGTGGCAGAGCCGTGTTAGTGGTCTGACGCTCGTCCATCTAGATTATGAGGGTGTGTACTTCGGCCCCGTCTTTTTCTACTTGTCTGAACCCCGCCTCCAGCTCCACTCATTAATGGATATTTTGTTGTTGCGACTGAGAGTAAGCTCTTATGCCCCTGTCGCAGTTACTCCCACTCATCTTTCCAGTCTTCAATGACAGTGGTTGTCCCCACACCCTAGAACAGTGAGTCGTTTGACACTTCCTGCACCTTTCCTTCAAAGGTTGTTCTACTAGCCTAGTCTTCATGGGTTCGGAAAAGTATCCATATAAAGGCATCATAGACCGTCTCGCCAACCGTGGTTTCTCCGATGGCACGAACGCTTGGACGGACAATGACCATACAGGCATGCAACGTCATGTTCTCCTCCCATCTTTTTTTTTTCTGACCTCCGTTACATGCAGCTTATACTGCTTCAACGGCCGGAGAACAGGGATTCTTGCAACTCTTGCCAATATACATAGATCACATTCTTTACCCGACAATGTCTAAAGCTGCTTTCGTGACGGAAGTACGACCAGTTTGCTCAACACGGAAAGGGCGTAACTTACTGATGTCGTAGGTTCACCATATCAACGCGCAAGGTGAAGATGCCGGTGTCGTGTACAGCGAAATGCAAGGGCGCGAGAACACCTCTGGTGACTTGATGGCTCTCCGGTCAGTGTTCACTTATGGAAAGTTTTCTCCGTGCTTACATATCCTTTAGGTCCCAACGTATCTTGTATCCTCTAGGCAGTGGTTACCGTAGCGAAACTGGTGGCTTGATGGAAGCTCTACGTGTGCTCACCGTCGATCAGAGTAAGTTCACTATTGTCCTATTTTCCTTGTCTTATGCCCACCTTTCAGTACGGCAATACCACAGCACTTACTATGTTCCCCATAATTTGTCATTGATTGTTACTGGAAAACTTTCAAGTGGAACTAGATCTCTCCTATCTGTTCTCCAAGAAAAGGTGGAACCTAGCATCGTTGCACACGGCCAAAATCGGGGACCGCGTCCAACAGGCTGGAAACAACCATTTATGGAGACAGCTAGTGCCAAACGTGAACGCCTTAAGGAGGTCGTCAAAGAAACTATCGAGTTCCCAGAAAAAGACGAGAGTCAGGGTGAACTCCTTATTACTTATAATGGTCCCTCTCCAACCGAATTCCTGGAGCGGAAGGTTTGTTTGGTGGCACAATCTGTGTCTGGTTCGCTCAACATTTTCATAGGCTTTAGACATCTTATCCACCTACTTGACATCTTCGCCTGTGGCCCCTTTGAACAAAGAATATGTTGAAATAGAATCTCCCCTTTGGTAAGGTTCCATCTTACACCACATTATCATACTCATCCCCTTCTAGCTCTTATGTGTATTTCAGCGAAGATGCTCGTGCTACAATGGTGGACTTGCCTGTTTACATCGGTTCTGTGCCCACGGAATACTTGGACACCTTTGACGAGAAGCTATCTGCGAGCTTCCGTCGCATTGTCACCGAAGGCATTGACATGTCCCGGATGTCAATGGTGATAAGCCGAGATGAGCGCCAGGTGAGAATTTTTCTCAACACCTCGCAGTCCCCCTGCTAATTAGACTTAGTTGCGGAGTAAACTCGAATCTGCCAAAGGAGATACCTTTTCAGGCACGATAATAACAGATTTCTTGTACGGAGCAACAGATGGCTCCGATCTGCCTGGGGCTTTGGACGAAATCAAATACTACAACATCCTTAAAACATGGGATAGTTCGCAATGGATGCAACTCTTGAAAAGGTAAATCATACACATCTTGCATAGTACAATACTTAGCGGTACTACAAGGTACTTTGTTGACCAGCCTTACACTGTCATCATCGGAAGACCGTCAGCAAATCTCGCGGAGAAACTTGAAGCGGATGAAAAGGCCCGCCTGGCTGCCCAAGTCGAAAAGCTTGGACCTGTAGGCCTTGCAAAGGCGGGACAGGAACTTGAGGCTGCGAAAGCTGAACATGAGCTGCCCATTCCAAAAGAGATTTTGACGGCATTCCCTGTTCCAGACGTGAAGAGCATATCATGGATTCGTGTGAAGAGCGTGCAAGAATTGGGCAAGGGTCGAAGTGCTAGTTCCAGACCATCGTTGCAATCAGATCTTGCAAAACGTATCGAGAGTGATGGCGAGCCTTTGCCAATCTTCGTACAATATGATCATGTCAAGGTGAGTTTATTCCTGATGGAAACCATTGCAGGACTGACGAACCTTAGTCAGATTTTGTGGGAATTCATGCATTCTTCTCGCTTGCAAACGTGCCGGACGAACTTCGCCCGTTCGTCATTTCTTTTTTGTTACATTGATTCTCTTACCCGAAACTGCACAGATACCTCTCCACCTATGCTGCTGCCTTTTTCTCTTTGCCTGTAAAGTTGGAAAACGGCGAAGTTTTGAGTCACGAAGAAGTTGTCCACCAGCTCGATGACCTGACTGTCTCGTACGAAGCGGGACTTGGGTTATCAGATCAATTCACAGATTTTGCGCGTATAAGTTTCAAGGTTGCAGTACCGCACTACGAATCCGCCGTCACTTGGCTCCGCGATTTAGTCTGGGGCGCTGTGTTCGACAAAGAAAGGTGAGTAGTTGTTTCGCAGTCTGTCCTTGGTCGTTAAATGGTGGAAAAGGCTCCTTGTTTCCGCTGCCAAACTCGCTCAGTCCCTTCCTGAGCTCAAGCGTGATGGTAACAATGTTCTGTCGTCTGTGTGGGCAGAATCGCTATTTGACAAGAATTCGACTGCGCTTGCTGGCACGATCTTGTCTCAAGCAGAGTTTGTACCAAAACTCATAAAAGACCTTCAGGAGTCCCCAGAACAGGTGATTGCTACATTCGAGAAACTGCGAAAGTGCCGTGCGTACAGTTTTTCCTTCCTTTCCTTCTTTTTCTGGGCATGTCGGAGGCGATCTAACAAATTTCAATAGTGACTGACCCCTCAGGAATTCGGATCTCCGTCACTGGAAATGTAATGGGTCTCGAAAAGCCTCGCAGCACATGGAGTAAAATGTTCGGTCACCTTGACGTAAGGATTAAAGTTTTCTCGCTCATCCCTTGCCCCTTCTCATTTTTCACCAGGAATCGACTTTAGCACCGGTAAAATTGACCTGTGAGACGCTGAACGAACTGGGCAGAAACCCTGTTAAGAAGGTAAGAACGGATGGATTCTCACATTGCATACTTTTTCAACCCCTTCAGGCGGTTGTTGTTAGCTTGCCCACAATCGAAAGCTCCTTTGTCAACCACACGACCAAGGGTATCCAAGGATTCAATCATCCAGATTTTCCCGCATTAAGGATTGTCCTGGAAGTTTTGAATGCGACAGAGAGCTTTTTATGGGTAATGAGGAAGCCAGCTCTAACGATGCGATATTGTACTAATCCAACTCCAACAGAGGTCGGTCCGCGGTGCTGGCCTCGCTTACGGCGCATACATGACTGCCGATAGAGAAGCCGGGTTAATTACCTTTTCCTTATATCGAGTGGGTTTTGTCTCCATCAGACAGTTGCTTTTCTGACCTTTGCATCAGAGCTCCAATAGCGTGGAGGCCTTCAAACAGGTGAACAATGTTGTATCGGGGTTGGTTGATGGTTCTGTATGTTTCTATCGTTTTGTCTCTTTCAGTTCAATGGAGCAGCACCATTAGATTGAGCTTGAAGAAACGACACTAGACGCCGCCAAGAGCAGCATCGTGTATTCTGTTACAAAGAACGTCGCAACGGCAGGCAGAGCAGTAGGTGATTCAGATATCCAGAGCTATCGATTTACTCAGGTTTTTACAGGCGATCAACTCATTCACCAACCAAGCTCTCAAGGGTGTAGGTCAAGACCACAACCTCCGACTCTTGGAGCAATACCAATCCGTCAAAAAGGAGGATGTCCTAGCATCTCTGAAAAAGTACATATTACCAGTTTTCAGCTCGTCAACTTCAACCGTCGTTGCGGTCACAGCGCCATCCAAAGTTGACCAAATCGTAGAGGGGCTTTCAACTTACGGATTTGATGTAGAAAGTCGGACATTA
>JBBPSN010000093.1:3894-23599 GCA_038093615.1 Austroboletus olivaceoglutinosus | reverse complement strand
TACCGCCGGCGCATGTCCGTGTCCGTGCACATCAAAGTTGGTCAATGGTGCTTCTTGCGATGGAGGTGGTGGCGGCAGTGGCGGCGCAGAACCAGTAAACGAGGCAGAAGGGGCCGTCATAACCGGGAATGCCGTCTCTCTCCGTGGCATCATCTGCGTGTCCAGAAACAACGGCCCTCCGTTCGTGCTTGCCATCGAGCGACGACTGCTCGCATCGGGTCTCGCACCCCCGCCAACGACCCCGTTCGTGCTCGAACTCGTACTCATGCTCGAATCCGACCCCTGTCCACGCAACGACACGAACCCGAACGAACGCACATCACCTCCGTCCGTCCCAACCATCGGCGTCGGACGAGCGGAAGACAACCCTGGTTGACTCGTAGGCGGTACCCGCAGATGGAACGGCAGGTCATGGGGAGGGGGAAACGGTGGTACATAGCCATCGTGATGTACCTGTGATGGCTGGTGTGACTCGCGTGGAAGTTGCTGTCGTTGTTGCTGCTGCTGAGCCCGCAGCCGGTCGAGAAACGCGGTTCTAGAATAGGGTTCCGCTCCATCTTGAGGAGTAGTAGACCACAATGCAGGATTCATGTCCCTTTCCTCTCGGTCCGACACCAACGGCGCAAACGACAATGGTCTCCCATATATATCTCCGTGCGGGGTCCGGCCATTTGTACTGTTTCCAGGCGTGGAACTGCTCGCGCCCTGGTTCGTTCCAGACGGACCAGAAAGATTCCGGATTGGACGTCTCCGAGCAGGTGTAGGCTTGGGGGACGCCTTGACTTTTTCGCGACATACAGGACACGTATTCGCTGTCCTCAACCATTGCTATACGAGAATCACGTCAGCAAACGACCAAAACAACTCCCATAAAGTCTCACCTCCAGACAATTCTTGTGCAGCCAGTGCGGGCACTCTATTAGCTTTGAGACTATGTCCAAGGGCTCGTACTGTTTAAAGGGTCGGACCATGTACCGACAAGGAAAAAGAGAGGGTACTCACGTCGTCCAAGCAGATGGGACACCTCGTCTCACTGTCTTCCTTCTTCCACTCCTTGAACGTGCCTGTCGAAAGGGACGCAATCACCTCCTCTGGCGTCGCCTTTGAACGAGCCTCGCCCAACATGCTCGACAGTGATAACAGTGCCTCGTAGGAATCGTCAAACAACTCGTCCGGCTAAACAGACAATATCCATGAGCGCAAGCGCACACGCCGAAATGAAAGTACTACATACCACATAATCACCGAGATTGCCTCTCCGCGCAATGCCTCTAAACACACCGGGCCTAAAGACCCGCATGCCCTCGCTATTCCTATCCAACTGCAACCGCTGTCGTAGCGCCCGCAAACGCGAGCGCTGGTCCTCTACACGATTAGCCGTCTCAGACATCTCCACTCTCGTAGAACCACCTGCGGACGTAGACGGAGTAAACCCATTGCGTGGTCCAGACGCGGCACGCCATGGCACTTCGCGCGTGATCATCGAAGGATCTGAAGGACCAGTGCTCACAACCCAATGTGGCGGGCCGGACGGACCACGGGCGTCCGCGCGGAACTCGTGGTCGAGCACGTTCGCACCAGATACCAAAGATCCTCTTCGATGTTGTTCCGCTCCCTGAGGACGGGCCCCGATAGGATGAGGTGATGATCGCTGTCGCGATGACGAGACGTCCGCCGCATTTGAAGACGACTGGGGATTCGCAAATCGCGCAAGCCGAGACCGTATGGAACCTCCCAACCCGAGCGAACTTCTCCTATTTTCTCCCACGACCTCTTGTCCGGGACGACCTCCGTTCCCATTCTCAGTCGCGTTCCGAGGACCACTTACACCACTGCGTTCGTTCCGGGAAACGGCACTCGAGCCGGGCGCCAACACATGATCTTGGCCTGGGAGTTGCGTGTGATAAGGCTGTCCGGCTCCGACCGACGTATTTCGCCGCCCGTCCTCGTGTGAACGGTACAAGTTATCAAAGAACCTCGAGAACCGATCGCGCTCTGTTCTTTCCGGAGGTGTGGGCCGGCTACTGTTTTCGTACGAGCTAGGCCTCGTTGGTCCAGACGTCATCGGTTGTGTGAGCCGAGGGAACATCATCGAGTTTCGATTGGGGTTTTGGGCGCGTCCTGGAGAGTCATTCATGACTAGACTTCCTCTGCGCAGGACGGAAAGACTGGGTCGAAGACTAAAGTTACGAGGTGGAGGAGAGTAGTCAGGCGGTGGCGTATGGCTAACGGACGGCGTCAGCACTGTCCTACAGAATCGCAACGTATCATACCCAGCATGAAGCACAGAATAGTCAATGGGGGACGATGGACGCTAAGTGGAAATCGCTGTCAAACCAGGGTCACCATCGTTAAAACAGCACGTACCGTACGCACAAAGTCATCCATGTCCATCTCACTTCCACTGTCGTCCAAACCGAGTCGTGAAGCAGAACGGGATTCCACAGTAGCCATGGCAGATATTGCAGGACCATTCGACGAGAAAGACGCCTGGTCTACTTCTGCATTCCTCCTCAGCGAGTCCCTAAACAATCCCGATTGGAAAGACGACAGATTCAGATTAGTGTACGAATACTGTTGGTTGTTGTTCGTCGCCGAGTCGGTCGCAGTTATGTTCGACATCGCAGCACTTGACCCAGCTCCAGGTTGGCCCAAAGAAGGGCGAGGTGGCACCGACGAAACGGACACAGGAAGATGGGAGGATTCCTCTCTCGCCGAACTCGTCGAAGCCAGACTTAACCCAGAAGCAAAACTCCTACCTCGCACATCCTGATTTGACCGCTCTCTCGGCCGCTCCCATTCCCAGGCTCTCTCTCCCTCCCGATCAAGTTGTACTTCCCGCTCCCGTTCTTGCTGAAGTCTCTCTCGTTCAGTCCCCCTCGGTACGTCCCAGCCAAGCATGAAAACCTCGGGGGCCTCCTCCCGCGCCATCTGCCGTGCCTCCGCAAAAACTTCCGCCAAAGAGCGCTGGAGCGACGTCGACGGCGGCGCACGTGTCGTACCAAATTGGGGGAAGTGAGAGTGTGAAGCCATTCCAGTCCCTGAAACACCCTCCGTACTCGGACTTGGCGGTATCGGCGATGCAGGACCCTGATCTCGACCACCTTCGCGCGAGCTACCCGACCACCGGCTGTCCGACTCGTCGTCCACATCAAAACTTGATCGGCGAACTCGTGTGTGGTATCGCTCAAGAGCCAAGGCGTGCCGTCGCTCAGACGCACTCTCAGACATGAGGGAGTTGGAAGACGGGATGGATGCCCACGAGGAGTGGAGGCGAGGATGGGGGTCCTGAGGGATTGGGTTGGCGTTGAGTGCGGCCGTAATGGGTGTAGGGCCCCTCGACCTGTCGCTGTGGCTTGGAGGTACACGTGGGGGCACAGGTTCTATTTCTCACAACATTACTCGGCTTGCATACTCTCCATTGACATGACGCACCTGTAGTAGGATGTCGGGATGCAGCATGCTCTCGCACGGGAGGTGGCCTACTTCGGTCTTGCGAGGATCCACCAATGTTGAAGACATCGAATACAGAGGGAACAGATTCCCGTTCTGTGGAGTGCTCCCTGATGACTCTGATACGGTCTACGAGTCTCACTTGCGATGTCAATCCTGCTGGTCAAAAGGTGAAAAGATGATTGATGCCAAGAAGCAAGCGTTTTACGTGGTTGTTCACTCAAGTGATCCTCGAGATGAGACACGGAACCTTGACGGTCCGGGCTCGGAGCTCGACTATCGACGCCCCTTCTATGTGATCGGGCATTGGATGGATCCCTATCGCCATATAGTGTGCGGTACCTGAGTAGGATCTCATCAGTAACAGTAGATGGTGGCGGCGACGACGGATCTGGAGGAAAGACAAGTGGAGACAAGCTCCTGCGCATGTGTCTTGAATAAGGGGGTGCGGATGATTCGATAGCGACAGACGATCTGTTGCCCACTCGTGTGGCATTTTCGTTGGACGGTCGCATCAAAGGAGGCGTGGAAATAGAAGGGATCGCGTCCCCAAGATGGCCTTGGGGAATAAGCGACGAGGAACCGCCGACGGAGGGGTGATGAGAAGAAAGAGGTGGATATCGAGAGGTGTTACTATAATTGGGAGGAAAGGATGCCGAAGGGACACTACCGGATGCAGTTGAAGTTGCTATTGTTACATTGGCACTATCTTGAGACGTCGGGGAAAAGAGGAGGGTCAGCGGATGGGAGCTGGTCTGGGGCGTGGAGCACTAACCGGTGGAGAAAGCAAAGGTGGGTAATGAATTGAGGGTTTGGCTTGGTGCAACAGCCACAGTTGATGAGGCAGGGCCGGTAGAAGAGGAAGAAAAGACGGAACTGCCATTAGAAAGAAAATTTGATGAACTAGGGTGCCATTGTTCATTTGAGAGGGCTGGATCTCCGTCGACAGGACCCAAAGGTGGCAGTGGTGGGGAACGTGTCGCTGCGAGAGAAGTACGAAGGGCCGCGATTTGGCGGTCGAACTCGGCAAAGCGTTGAAGAGAAGTACGGAGGGTATCCTCTGGGGTTGGAGGCGTGGGTGCACGGGGACGCTGAGGATGGGTGAGTGGAACGGGGAGATGCAAGTCGGACATGTGGACGTCTTGTGCGGTGGCAAAGGGAGGCGATATTGCCGGGGGACGAGCGGCACAATCTAGCGCATTGGGAGGCAGCGCGGACGGAGCATCGGAGGAGATATCGCTGCGTGAGCTGGACTGTGCGGTGTTGTACCCGCTGGAGGAGGAAGGGTTGGAAGACGAGTCATCCGTGCTGGTAGAGCTTGTGCTGCGGGCTCTTTTGTTTCGTGCGTCTGGATTGCGCGCGGCGGCGGGGGATGTTGTTGTTGGAAAGCGATGGTTGGAGGACGTGCCACTGCTGGCAGCGGGCTGGATGGGCATTGAGTTGTCAGGATCTGAATCATACCCGCCACACTCCTCGAACGGGCGCTTTCCGTGCGAGTGGAGATTGACACGGTGCAGGTGAGGGGGCGGATGGTAGCCCGAGGACGACATGTCGACGCGGACGATGGTGGTGGTGGAGGAGGAGAAGGAAAGGGACAAGGGAATTTTATTTATTCAAAGTGAAATGTCGGCAGGGAGTGGACGTTGTCGAGTGACTACCAACTTCAAGTCGGCTCCCACCAGTGCTGTCTCATCCGCAGGTAAGTAAAGGCTAGCCCGGTGGCTTATTGATTCATACTAGACCCGTTGCAACACATGAGAATCCCCCTGGCTCCTGCGAGAATCGCGCTGGAGCCTTACGATACAATGTTGTGTGCCATGATGGGCGTGCGCACGTCCCCAGGCCTATCCAGTGGCGAGGCTGTCTCCCTTTCATCTCCTGGACCATCTCTCCGACGAAATCATCTGGCATCGTCCCACTCACTCTCAGACACCACAGGCACACTGTGCACCCAGCATCACCACGACGCCTGCGCTCCAACCATTCTCCCCTCCAGGTATCCACGTAGTGATATTAACCACCACACCCCCATCTTCGCTCTCCGCCTGGACGCTAGATTTCATGTCGATTCCTATGTTCGTATCCCCGGCCGAACCCACTGTGCACAGCCAGTCAGCCATATCGGTATGATCCGACCATGATCACACTCCGAAAGCAACGTTACCCTGCACCGTGTTCGGAACGACCTCCCATTTCGATCCGCTCCCACCTGCAAGCTCTGTTTCTACCCTCGTGTGGCTAGCTTTCGACGTTTCACCGGCTCTCGTCGCCGTCGGTAAGCATGTCTTGTCAGTTTCAATGTTTTGCGTCCTGTAACCAACAACCCGCGGAAATGACGTGTCCACCACGGCATTTTAGCGTCTCTTCAACTTGTCAACGCCGCAGGCCACGTACATTTTAGCATCCATGCTTACACTCTCCGACGGCCATGTCCTCGAGGAGGCCAAAAATGCCCCGTCCCTGGACCCATGTATCTCCGTCGGCTTCGGTCTCTCTGGGTTTCCTGACCTCATCCCGGCTGCCGGTGCTCCAGAGGTCGCCGGGAGGCTACTTGCAGCGAGGACAAGCGCTAGCGACCAGAATACTCTCATGATGTCGTCAGCGATAATGATGACGCGCCGGGAATTCCAAAGCTGTCTTGTCAGCTTCGCTCGGGTTTCAAATGTGCTCGGGCTAGCCTTAATAAACCTCGCTGACCTAGATGCTCGGACTGTATGTATGTGTACGCATGAAGCCCACTCGTATGCATGGATGGCGCTCCGCTACTAACAGTTTCATTCATGTATGTGAAATTTCATACAGGATGTTCTGGATCGATTCGGCGCCATCCGATGTGGGGTCTTTGGGCGAAAGCATATGACTTCCTCGTCCAAGGGGAGAACGCTGGCTTGTGCGCTCAGTGATCGCCTCAGCTCCTAACCCTGGCGTCGTCGTACAGAGAAACTGGCTACGCACAGCATCCCGTCCGATCAACTGTCGTGCTCGTTTCCACTGATATGATTCCTCGCAGCTCCCGTCGCGCTTGGTGATACGCCATGCTGTAGAGCTAGGCTGACGGGATCATTGGAACCACTAAATGAAACGAAGCCGTTTAGGCGGATGTGGCAGAGGATGCACCCGGGTCGCCCATATCTTTTTGAGGTCCCGTGTACATGTGCTTCTTATCTTTCTATCACGGCACTCGCTCGTACGTATGATGGCGACTGGATTCCCTCCGCGACCCACATAGTTGTGATATGTGTCATGTACCCTTGGGGCGTATTGAGTACCGAGCTCAAGAATGCAAGCGGCTTCCCCTCAGGAAGTCGACCAGCTTTGCTGAAACGTGAGAGTAGCCTCACGCTCGGCCTGCCCGGGCCAGGTATTTTGAAACAGGCGCGCGGATCATGTATGTAGTACTTTAGAAACTCTTCTTCGCGTCGGCGGTCTCCGGCCGCTCAAACGTTCATTATTGATCACATAGGAGTGGCGAACGGTCACGCGTGATAAATCCAATGAAAGAGTGCGCAACGGAAATTGTCCGAAACACCTGTGATCCCGGAAGTCATTCCCATTGTGTGCCATATTACCAGAACAATGAGAAAGGAGCATCTTGGACTAGAACCGGTTAACTATGTTGGGCAAGCTGATAGAAGGACGCTTCTCAGGCCTCCACATGGGACACATTGGATTTGGAGGCCTTACATAAGGGCAAGATCACGTTCATGCTCCTTGAAAACCATTCGATTTATAGTTCCCCGGATCAGGGGAATATGGCGTAGAATCGCGCCCAAATCGCTGATACTCGCCCCGAACTGCGGCGCCATCGTGGTAATATGCAGGAACAACATCATTTCTCTAGTTCCTAAAGATGCTTCCACAAGTCGACTTGTGGCCTTACTTTTTCCTCGCACGTTTCCTGTCGGGGTAATGCAATCATTATTATCATCGAACGTCAGCTCGATTATCTGGACACGATCGAAAGAATCATACGATCAACACGAAGCTTACATCGTGTGGGGCCACAGCGTAAACACGCTGGCTTACCTAGGTCCCGTAACTAGTACATATACCGCCTGCGATACTGAATGGTAACCCATTCAGTTTTTCTGCCTTTTGGCGTAACGGCTGAGCGCGGCGGTCCGGTCGCTTACACACAGGCTGGGGTTAGCCATTTGATACTACGATATCTTTCGCCACGAAGGATCTGGTATCCGATGCGAAAAAGGGTAGGTATTCAAGGCCGAGTTTGGTACAAGGCTAGATGAAAAGGGGAGAAAATGTTGATTCCATGTTATTTATGATCGTTCACCTTGGAGATCCCCCCGACGCCCACCTTACAGGCACTGGCGAGCCCAGGATCGCAAAGAGATGTGCCTGGTCGTCACGTCCTGGTCGGAGGGGCGACAGAGATCTATGTATTCAAAATATCCAAATTTGTCAGGTAACATTGTATCAGAAACCACCATGACTGAATTTCAAGTGTACTATTCCTACTCGCAAGTGATTGCTAATCGCTCTGGAAACCGAGTGAACCTGATCAACGTAGTTAGCAAAATACGACGCGAGGAATCAAATCGGATATGAAATGATCCAAGTTGGATTCACTGAGATAGATATCAATGGTCGACGACTGATGTTAAGGCCAACGCAAATTGCCCGCCTGATCTTGTTTGATATTATTCGCTGATTCGAAAGGTCCCGCGCTGCAAAGATTCTGATCATTAGAGGTCGAATATGTGCATGGATTATTTGCTGGATTCTGTGCCCTTAGAGCGGGTTTCGACAAAGAGATCATTTAGGTGCAACCCCCTGCCTGGATACGAATCTCGAGCACGATGCACCTTGAAGTTGAAATGGCGAGTCGTCTCGTACCTGTACATGGAAGCCCCGCGGGTTCAACATGGTCCAGAGGCGAGGAGCGTCTGATCAGCTTGCAAGTAAGTAAAGACGTCAGTATTACACGAGGGATCAAGTGAACAGCCACAACCTATTTTGTTTCGTCGACCAAAATTTTCGTCTGATACAGGTCGACCATGGCCTCCCCGTCAGCTGTGGTTCTGTTCAGTACCAAGTCTCCATATCTTCTTCCTCCCCAAAAATTCATGATCCCACTCGACTGGAGACGGTACCAACTCTCCCAGCTCATCAACAAAGCACTTTCTCTCGCCAAGCCCATTCCGTTCGACTTTCTCGTTCGTGGCGCCATCCTACGAACGACCCTCGGAGAATGTCGCGCTGAAAATGCCATCAACGAGGTGTGTATCGCGTACTGGGCGCGACAGTTTGGTTTACGAGCCTTGGACAGGAAGACACGCTCGAGATCGAATACTTTGAGTCGGTGCTGCCGCCGCAGCGCATGACGACGCTTCCACACGAAGATTGGGTCTCCTCCGTCTCGTGTCGTATACCACAGTGATGCGCGCTATTTCTCGTGTTGGAACCCCTCTGTACTCAGGCGCGGCTTTCTCTTTCTGCAGACACTTTTTGAGTTCCTCATACGACGGACACCTCCGCGTCTTTGACTATGCACAACGACCGATCCGGGACATTGCAGCGCATCGAGCGCCTGTCGCGTCCATCTGTGTCGTTCCCACTCCGGGATCAACAGATGACTCGGTTGTCGTCGCGAGCGCCTCGCACGATCTGACGGCGTCCCTCACTCGCGTCTCTCTCGCTCCTGATGCACCCTCGCCCTTCGAAACGCTGGCGTCGCTGCATCTTCACACTGCCCCACTCTCCTCCGTTGCCGTCGATCACACCGGCAGCCATCTCCTCACCTCATCCTGGGACCACCTCATTGGCGTCTGGGACACCACCATCCCCAACCGAGACGAGGTCGAGCCCACGCTCGATCTGTCAGCTTCTGATCGCAAAAAGCGGCGCAAGGTCGACGCAGGCGTTGATCAGGGACGCGGAAAACGCAAGGCCCCAACGACCGTGCTCAAGTCTCACACGGCCCGGGTCTCCAAGGCCAACTTTGCGCCTGGATCGAGCGCGCGGGCATATAGTTGTGGGTTTGACTCGACAGTGAGGACGTGGGACGTCGAGTCGGGTGTATGCGTGGACACGATCGTACGCCTCATCCTCGCCCCTTGTATGCGGAAGCAACTGATCTCTTGCTCATTCGCGTTCATTCATCGTGCTCCTCAGGCCGTCGCGGAACGACCGATGCTCGATCTGGTGGTTACTCCTGATGGACAGACCGTCCTCGCGTCTTCGACGGACCGCACGGTCTCCATCTTTGACCTCCGTTCGCCCTCGCTCGCGAGTACCGCTGGCACGCTCATGCACCCCGCCACGCCGTCCTGTCTAGTGTACCCCTCCGCCAACACCAACACCAACGACACGCCGCCGCCGAGCGCCCCTCAGGTCCTGACGGGCGCCTACGACGGGATCGCGCGTCTCTGGGACCTCCGGAGCCTCAAGAGCGCTGTTGTGAGCATCAAGGCGTGGGAAGGCGCTCCGAAAAAGATTCTGAGCGTGGATTGGGTGGGCGAGATCGTTGGCGTGGGTGGGGAGGGTGGTGTGGAAGTGTGGCGAATGGGTCAGGGGGATCGGTCTGTGGCGTAGGTGAAAGACACATTGGTGTACTCGGTTGAATTCCACTTTTTAGAGGCAGGGTCTGAGATGTACGAGTGGAGATGTAGAGATCATCGATCATCCGCCAAGTGGCCCACCGATTATTAGTCTCTTCAGAGCCGAATTAAAAGTCGCGGACCTGTGCAGTGACTATCGTGGGAATTGGATGGACCGACGACGCTTTGACCGTAAAGACCATCATTGATCCACCAAGGAAAATGCAAGGGAGACATCTAGTTGGTGCGCAAATGTTCACGTCGACTGATCACTTGGAATCTAGTGCACTCATGCTTTGATAATTGAGGACTTGCTTTGTCTAGGTCCAAAAACGGTCCGGAGTAAACGTCCACAGTGATGGCTTTTGTGACGCTTGGAACGTCTGCGCCACCTTCGCAACGTCCGTGTCCGCTTTGAACTTCTCAAACTGGACAAAGACGTGGACCGCGAACATCCACTCTGCACACTCCGTCCAACAATCGGGTTACGGGGATATAAGCATGGCCAGTAGTGTCGACCCCCTCTAGCCATTCTTTTCAACGCATCTTTCACTTCTCTTTATACCTCCTCGCACGTCGTCCTCATCGTAAATCATGAGCAAAGTATGCTCTCAACTTTTCTTGTCAGGCTTGGAACTGACCGATTTATCCCAGACTTATTCCTGCTCCTTTGCCGACTGTGGCGTGATCTTCACGAGAGCTTATGAGCTGAAGAAACATTTGGCCGCCCACCACGATCCTCATAGGTGTGTGGCCATCCGGTTACACGACTATCGTCGAACTTACAAACCATGGATAGCGTGTTCCATTGCCCAAAATGCGATTTCATCACGCTTCAAAAGAAAAACCTCGCGATTCACTTGGCAATACAGTGAGTGTGATCTTACACAACAGACTTGTGCGCCGGTGCGATCACTTCTCCTGTAGCACTGGAGAGAAGACTCACAGGTGCCCTCATGTGGTCGTGGTTTTAACCGAGTCTCCGGAACGTGAAGAACAATGCGACTACCGAACAAACGATCCCGCGGCGCTGACCAAGCATCGGAAGAAAGCTCATGGGTATATACCGCCACCCAACCGACGTCGGCCCGCAAAAACTACTCCTACTACTTCTCCTCGCAAACGTCTGCAAAAGGTTCTTCCTCCGTACCCTTTACCGTCTCAGGGTCTCGTGCACGATTCACGTCGCGTACCGTTCGGCGTACCCAACAAAGCCAATACGTCCGACTGTGGCGCAGGGTCCGAGTCCATTTCCACCGACGCGCTGAAAGATACCTCTCCCTTTCTTGGCCGAGGAGACGACGATGAACGGGAACAGTCGATGGACACATGCTGGCTGGACGTTCCAAAAGCCCATCCCTCCAATCTCAACGACTTGACGTTCATCGCCCCTCCCGATGAGGAGATGACGTTGGACGTCCTCTTCGACCCTTCGTTGCATCCCGAGTGGTTGTCGAGGTACGAGTTTGGTTACAGCATGTTTAACACGACCGGCATGAAGGACCTTCCGGAACCTATTCGCGTGCATCCCCCTCCCGCTCCGCAAAGTCAGGCGATGACTGGCCGGGAGGGGTGTCTGTGCCCGGATTGGATGGTGGAAGCCGCCGTCGAGGGCTGGGATCACGCTGCGTTGGAGGCTCTCGATAATTTCGTCAAGTTGGATCCTTGAGTTGTCATGCTTGGATATTCATTCCTTTCATTCATTCATTTCTCTTCTTACTTGCGTCGGTGCGAACGGACGGACTTTTGATGTCATACTCTTACTTTCATTAAATCTCTGCATGCATTCTATTTACATTATACCATCACGCAACTCACAGGTCTTGTATAACGACTTCGTTGATCGAAGTCGTCGATCGAACATATTGATATGCCCCATCTATATACTACACTCTTATGTCACATGCGGTTTCGCCGGATTCAACATATCAGCGACCTCGACTCATCGAGTTTTCCATCTCCCGGTGCCACTCCAGACGGATGAAAAAAATACACATGTACATTAGACAGTTTGCTACGAGCTCCAAACGGGTCCTTCCGACCATTAATCCATCGACTACAATAATTGACGCGATCCAGGATACTAGACATGTATCCACGAGCATCGCAAGCCTTTCTAGTATTACACATGTCCCATGTCCGAGTCGGACGTGGAGCTTGGTCGGCCTGTCAGACCGTGTGACGCGAGCTGTACAAGTATCGGGTCATACACACGAGAGAAAATAAAGCGACAGCGTACGATTCATTACGACCGAACGCGCGTTATCCCACCTCGTCATCGCGTCCCACACCATTTACCTCCCATCGTGGGCCTCACATTGCTCGAGCAACGAGAGCGACCATCTGTGGTTTCGGTGCCCAATAGTGCGTTCCCACGTCCGGCAACGACGGTGGCGGAAACACGACGAACGGCGAGACACCGTGGTCTCGTGTTTGAGCTAGCTCGTACAGACCGAAGTTTTCGGCCTCGGCTCCTGACGACGATGGTACGTAGATCATCTGTTCTTGGCCGTCTGTCAAATTGGAAGCATGTTCGACCAAAAGGCTCGATGATTCCGAGTTGGGGTCATTGAAGCCGGCAGCAGACTGCCATGATGGCACGTGCCACTCGGATTGCTCTTGTCCGTTGGCAGCCCAGGAGAGCATGTTGCCGTAAGAAGCTGCACTTCCTACAAGGGAAGCATCGAAATAAGCCTGAGGATCGACAGGAACCGTGGTCATGGCGTTGGTATCGTTGACCCCGTCAAAAGTCCAGCTGGCATAGGCCGTCGGCTGGTTGAGCGCGTCTGCATAGTCGAGACGAGCGTGGTTGTAATCGATCCATCGTTGATATGGGTCGAATTGAGTTTGGTCGGCTGCAGCGAGCGACGTGTCTGTAGAACACGGGACAGGCGCACCGGAAGACCCTGTTCGCGGAATAGCGATCGCCGGTAGAACGACCTGACAGCCCTTGTCTTTGCTAGCACTATGAGCAGCCTCTTTTTGCTGCAAGTTTTGCTCTGGCTCTGAAAGCTCCACGGACGTATCATCCTCAACGATGGGTTCGATTGATATGGTTTTCTGCTTTCGCAGTTTTCTGCGCATAGGACGCTGCTTCCGACGTGGTCTATACCCATGCTCGATTTTTTTATGCTTTGTCATCATGGAAGGATCGTTGGTTTTGAAATCGCACTCTTCGTATGTGCACTGGTATGGCTTCTCCCCTGTGCTGAAGAAAAAAAGTGAATACCCTGGCAACGTTGTGCAAAAGTGGGCCCACTGCGTGCGAAGGTGAACTTGCAGGCTTCTGGAATACAATGTGAAGAAGTCACAATCACGTTCGGCGCAGTATAAAACCCTGTTGAAAGTCATCGAAGTTAACACCGGTCATAACACCAGAGCATTGGAACACACCTTTCGGGCGCTTCATGAATGGCCCTGTGCTTCCTGAGGTGAGACAGATGAAAAAATATCTGACTACAATGTGGACAGTTTAAAACCTAGTGCAAGTCAGTGTTACACATACTCCCTGAGGAGGCAAACGGAAAACATGCTTTGGGCATTGTTTTTCTTGACCATGTGTAGGGGGGTTAAGACACAAAAGAAAAGGAGATTAGGAATGTGGGTAAAAAATTGACGCATAGATATACAGGACTTTATATGCATGTCGACTTTTGGTGGACTGCAAAAGAGAACAATAAGAGAAACCGCACCTAGAGCACATGAACATACCCGAGGAGGCATGTTGTGGGCGTTAAAATGCAACAGAGTTAATCACTTGACAGTGCAGAGTATATGTGAGATGTCAAAGGGACAATGGACACGGATCTCGGGGGGCGGAACCTACTTATAGGCTCGTCCGAACGGCGTAAAAATTCAGAGCGCCCTCGGAGATCCTAAATCTGGAATAAAAATGTGTCAGGTGTGCTTACTCGCGAGTATCATTGTAGGCGCTCGATGTAGCTGGCGTACTTAGCTTTTGCCTTTAGTCTGTAGGGCAGATGGTCGACAGTAATGCCCACATATTCGATTGGGTACAAACCATGCTTGATATGTGATCCGCTGTGGCCGGTAGAATGAGGGACTTAAAAAAAGAAGGTCAAGGGCCCCATTAGTACTTATCCACTATTTCTCGTCGATCCTCGGGTTCGGTGGTTATATATGTATGTTTGAACGTCAATTCTTAGTTTTTGATACAAACAACGGCGAAACCCACGCACAATTTGATGGCACATCAAGCCGTCTTCTTTTCTCTAAAGGTTATGGAATGAAATGACATGTGACCAAACCTTTTAGGGCTTGTATAGAGCAGAACAGCACCAAATGGGATGGGATGGGATGGGATTCCGGGTGGATGAACTCAAAACGAGCTGATCTGAGGCCACTAGCGAGGAACGATGCTGGTGAGCAGGAGTTATCTGATTCATATAGAGTTCCACAAATCCAGTGTCACCGGAATGATCATTGTTACAACACCCAGGAGGCAAGAAATTGTACAATGGTTTCGTGCAAATACACTTGCACCGTGTGACTTGACAAAACTTGTATTGAATGCTTTATATAAAGTGCTAACCATGACTGTTTGGAAGATGGCTTACATAAAGCGTGGAAACTATTGTCTCTGGGAACCCTCTGATGTGATTCCCCCGTTCCCCAAGTCTGCAGTTTCATGCTGATGTCTGTCACGTTCTCCCCTCAAACTTGAATGTAACATTACCCAACGCCCTGACAAAACATCCCCAAGTTGCCATCGGGTTTCCTGGTCGACTTCATTTCGTATTATGCACTACCGCTGGGACTTCAATTACCTCGCAGAAACGAACGGCGTTTTGGGACCGTTGCTGAAGCGCTGACGAAGCGTTTGTGCAACGATGCTGTCGGGTGCTAGCGCGAGCGGAGGCAACGTATCTGTGGGACACAGCTTAGAGTATCAAAGCGCGCCCCTCAGCTGGGCATTCTGGTCGTCACTAACAGCCAGTCGATATCTTAGCAGGCCTCTTTCCCCCGCTCGTCCCACATCCAACTACTGAAAATTCCCCGGCGACAGTCAAAAGGCAGTTTCAAACGAACCCACGCCTGAAGAAGATTTGGACAAGTCTCAGAGAGGCCAAGGGGAGACGGCCTCCTCGAGGAAGTCGATTTCTATGTCCGAAACGCAGTACAAGAGCAATTGAACGATGGATCGCGAATCGCGAATCCCGTCACTGTCGCAATCCCCCCACACCCGTTTCACCCGTGGCGCAATCTGGCGACATCCCTGCCATCATCGCTTGTATCTGATTTGAGAGTACTTCCGGTTGGTGGCGTGTCTTATGTTGACCGTAGGACCACGTGAAAATGATCTTGCCATCGAGCAATTTTATTGTGATTTTGCAGTGTGACCTACATTTTTTTGACGAGATACGTTATTCATCTTTCTTTCTTACTACTTAACAGATAATTATTTGAGGTGGTTGGAGATTGGCGTCTCCGCGAGACAACCATCCATTGTCTCTTGTCTGCGCGACTACATATTATGATCAGATGCATGATACCGAGCCGGTAACGACCAACGACGAGAAATGTGGGTGAGCTAATGATAGGACTTCGCTGGTGCGTGGATGGCTTTCTGAATCGGTTCCGTCCGAAGAGGTAAAAAATTGGGCATGCGAGCCGATGCCGCGGATGTGCCAACTCTAACGGAAGAGCTGTCGAGTATGCCGGTGAGACATGATTCACAGGGGTGTATCCCGGCATATCTCCAGGGGCAGGAACTGAGACTGCCAGCTCGGCGAGGGTGACCGGCATCTGCAAAGCTGGCTTATAACGTTACCGCTTAACATCTCTTTCGTGTGCTTTTCGTGCTCTGTGATTGGAGGACCTGGGGACCAAGAGTGTGCCATTCCTTTTTCGTCGGTTGGATACAGATCAAAGACCTCGGCTAGGGGGGAAGCCGTCGCCAGATCCGGGCCGTTAACGTCATGTTCAAGAGTCCACCACGAATCAGAATATCACAAAACATACCCCTGAAAATTCTGGGCGTTGGCGGCTGCCTCAGATTTAGTCCATCTCCTGGATGCCACGATCAAGGTAAATTTTACAGCGACGTCGCGAATGTCACAGATGACTCACTCAAACTATAGGCTGTAAATTTAGAGCAATCATGAATGTGCAAGAACCCCCATTGACTGTAGGGTATCACAACCTCGTTCGCTCACCACTGCCTACATAGAATATCGTGCCCGGGCCAGCCAAGTGAGATTCTGCCGGGTTTGAACATATGGTAAATGACGGGGATGTCGCGTTTGTGGGATTTAGAGACGAAAAGGAATCTACAGAGGGGTAGGGACCATATTAGAGTTTACTGCGAGGTCTTCTGACCGCGGCGGCGGTTTTACCTGCCCAGCCTGGTACCCACCTCGGAGTGTCACATGTCACATGTCACGCCAGCATCCACTGCTATCATCGCGCCATGTTTCATGAATATATGAGTTGTGATCTTGACAAACCCGTCACTGAAATCATGAACATTCACGATAACGTCATGATCAGTAATTCACAAATGTAATTCTCTGGATGGTAACAGAAAGTCTGTTTCCACAGTGGTGAATCGGTGATGAAGTGACCGAAAGTTTAACTATTCTATCGGACGTTCATCATGTTTTTAGTTTTCCTCGTTTGCGTAACGTTGACCATATGAACTATTTTTGCCTTTGTTCTCCTGCGAGGATATGAGTATGTCAGCCAAATGTCAGCGACAGCGGCCGCCGGCGGGCACTGTGGCGATGCCCTCCTCAAGGTGTCGGACCACATGTTGTTCATTGCTGATATTGGAGGCTTCCAATTGGGTTTAAGTAAGCCATTACGAGGATGCTCACATCAGAGTCAGATTCGTCTAATCCATAGACAGGGATGTTTTCCTGGGAGCGCGCGATTTGATGGCACAGCAAGCCAGCGTCTTTTCTCCGAAGGTAGTATAAAATGGCATGTGACCGAACCCTTTATGCTCGTATCATGAACGAGCCGATAGAAAAGATGCCGGTGAGCGGGATCATTACACTTGACCCATCTAGACCAAATTCACACCATCTTTTAGACAACCTCTCGACAACATGAACCCACCGGATCGGAGGACCCTCGCCAATATAAGAGTCGGCTGACTCAACGCACTCGCCGAGAAGAGGACTTTCCAATGGTACATACGGGTTATATATACTCGCTTCCGAAACTTACCAACACGCTGTGCAGAGACGGGGAGAGATTGCACACGCCGACGGTCATAGAGTTCCATCGCCGGAATGTTACCATGACACCGGATTTCCTAACCAGTGTGCCGAAACGTTGCCGAAGCTCGAAAAGTGTAAGTTGATGGGCTCAAGCTATACAAAACCCCCGAGTCTCATCAGCTCTCATCTACTGGGCGCGACTCGTGGTCATGGTGTGCAACTTTCTCTAGTAATGCATCAATAAGCCTTGGGGTCCTTCTCACATCCTACAAATTCCATCGTCTGTTTCCGTCCTTTTTGGTTACCTTCTCAAGGCCTTTTCTTTTTTGCAGGACCAGCTGATTGTTCTTCTGCAGGGTAACTGCATACGGGACTCCTATATTAAAAAACTCTGCACCAGCGCTCATACAGCAGCCATGATGTTGTTCAATCTCTGATGTTCTGGGCGTCGGGGTCCTTCTCTCATCCTAGAAATACCATCGTCATCGTCCGTCTCCGTCCCTTTCCATCGTCCTCTCACACATCCTTTACCCCATGTCTTCTAGTTTGCAAGATCAACTGGTTGGCCTTGTGCAAGGAAATTACCTGACCCGTATGTTCATCCTCAGTATGTTCACCCTCACGTGTGAGGTCATTAACGTTCAACCTTACTGCAGTCGGGATCATTGTTGCTATAGGATATGATTATAGTGAGGTGTACAGTTTTTACTTCGATATGGTACTGACCTCACATTCTCAGTCCTTACGTTCCCTGCAGAAGTATAGTGAAACTACCTCCCGCCGTATTATCTGCTCTTACCCATAATATTTGTAGATAGAACATATCTGGGTAGGCAAACACGCATCACTCAAGCCGAGATGGTTCTAATCAAACCACAGATGAAACCTTGGACATGGGTGTCAACACTATTCATCTTCGTGGGTAACGACCTCTGCAACACGTCGTAATGACGTTCAACTTTCTATAGATTCGTTATTGTGGCCTTTACAATATCATGTGAGCTTCGAGCCCATGGAATGTACTCGATGCTAACTCCAAATGGTTCATCAGGTATAATACCATCAGCTCGTCTTTCTATATAGCTGTCTCCCGAATCAAGGAGCTGATTAAATTGTGGCTCGCGCCAAGACGGAAGTAGCTTCCTACCTGGCCCTGCAGAGGTATCTTTTTTTCTGGCACCCAGCGAGCTTGCGTACTAAAGTATGTATCTACAGACGTACGTGATTGTCTCTCCTTTGTATCGGATCATTTCACGACACAGCTGATTCCAAACAAACAGCTGTGAGTACACTCTGAAGAATTTCCCCGTCCACTCTAATCGAAGATGCAGGTAAAATTTCGTCAGTACATCGGCATTCATTCTTTTTCTTGGTGCAGCCAACTCTGAGTTGTGTAGCTTCTCCTTGCGTACGTCCTCGTGTCACCCCCCCCCCCCCTCATTCTCGACTTTCATGCAACCTGGCGAGAAACGTGTGCTAGCGGCTAACTCCACTGTCGTGGCATGTTCATTTATCAGCTCTTCAACATGTCGAGCGCCATAGGCAAGATCCCATCAGCATGCTGGCTGATGTTCGTGCTGCGGATCGTGCAACTGGTACCCATCTTCACGCTGACGCCTCGGTGGAGGAAACGGAGGCTGGACCAAGTCGAGCGTGATGTTGGTACGCACGTGGACCGTCGTGTCGTGCCTTGCTCCAGGACGGCCTTCTTCTCCTACATATATATCTCCATTTTTGGTGAACGAAGTACATACGCAGAGTCGCAGACGACGATCCCTGTTTTTGACACTAACTCGGCAAGTCTTTCGCTGATTCCGAACGACTGTAATGCCTCGGCCGGTTCCCAGTATCGCTGAGCAAAATGAAGGAAACTTGAAAGGATGCTATCGACGAGTCAGAACGTTGTCGCCGTTCAAACCATCCCAAGTTGGACGACTGGCGCTCATGCGTCTGCGCGATCAACTACGTCAGTTTTGCATTCCCTCCTCTCGGTAATATGAGCGGCGGAGGACCCTAGAAGAGTCAACTGAGTCAACAATCCGAGTCGCTGAGAAGGGGACTATACGCTAGCATCCTATGTAAACTTGCCAACGCGCTGCGCAATGCTACGGAAACGAGGTCGTGTCACACACCGACAGTCACCGTGACTGTATGATGTGATCACCAGACTGATCACACTTGCTTACGTAAAGTGTGGAAAGTACTTTTAAGTTTGACGTGCTCTTTTATTTGATACACCTCTGATGTGCCCCAGGTCTGAGTGTCATGTCCCCCAAACTCACAACAGTCGAACTGCGCTTTCTTGACATTGACATGAACGGACAGCGGCCTCAATTTACCCCTGACAGCACATCCCCAAACTACTGTCGAGTCTCCCGGTCGACACCAACTATTTAGACACGTCGTGCATAACCGCAGGGACTTTTTCCCTCTAACCCATTCACCCTCGCACGCAGGAACAAGTGACGTTTCGGATCATAGTTGAACGTTTTGTGTGAACGATGCCAGCGT
>JBBPSN010000092.1:26141-46024 GCA_038093615.1 Austroboletus olivaceoglutinosus | reverse complement strand
AGTAGCAGACCAAAAACTTGAACATAGCCATACTTTTGCACACTCTTCGAGACATCCATTTTTCCCCCACAGCTTGCACCGCGTTCCACATAAGTGGAAGTTGACAGAACACCTAGGGTAGATAATCACATGGTCAAACTACCACCATAGAGTCAGTCAAGTGCTTTGCTTACACATGCTTTCCGGAGTGACCAGCTCTGGGAACGGGGTAATACCACTCTCAATTCAACTTCAAGTTCGGATTCAGACATTACGTACGTCATGGTGCACTTCTTCTGCCCCGCTTCCTCGAGCTCGCTGGTTTCCGTGCAATACTCGCAAGATTGGGTGCACGTGTGCGTCGTCTTACAGTCATGCGCATCGTCGTGGAATCGGTTTTGAGTACAGAGTAATTGGCAAGATGCGCATTGCGCCCGACAGAGTTGCACGCTGCTCTTCAAATCGATCACTGCACTCTCAAGCATCCGCTGAAGCTCCGTCACGCTCGCGTGACCGGCCTGGAAACGTGTCAGGTTCGAATTGACCCATGCGCGTACGTGGGCAATGCGCATTTCCACCAGATTTTCCAGGTACTGAGCGAGCTCCTCTGCCCATTGAGCATCGGGAATAAGCTGGCGGGACTCAAATCCATCCCATTCCACAAGTAATGCTTCTAAGACTTCTTCACAAGTCATCGATTGAGAGTGTTCGACGTTAGCGACGAAGAAGCGAGAGTCGGTATCCGGAGAATCTATCGGCACGTCGGTGTCCAGGTTCTGAACAGGTAAATATGCTATCGTTATCCCCGTCATCATGCAAAGAACCTGAAGTCCCACCTTAAGCAGCTCAATTTCGTCTTCCACGTCTTGCATTCCAAACGCTAGGGAAGTCGGTAAGAGCGTCAACAACAACTGAGCGCGATGCGTAGCCATGGTTTCTAGAAGAAGAAAAAAATCAACATCCGAATCGAATTTTGGCGAACAATGCAACCGCACGAGAAAGGGCACCCCAGTCATTTGCCTAGCAAATTTTAACATACAATCATGCTATTCTAGCAGTGAGGGATCTCACCTTAAGTTTTGCCATGAGCGTCTTCATCAGGTGTAGGAACTCTCCTGCTGCCTTGTGCGTCACATCTTGCTGGTCAAGGCGCCTCTTCAGCGTCGGGAATAGTTTGTAAAATTCTCGCGACTCGATGACAGGCCTGTTCATCAAGCATAACAGTAATCTGTCACCTAATGTGGATACCAAGTCTTACCAGGGGATGATGTTGAGTTTACCACCATGGAGACGGGTGATGAAGTTTGCATCTTGTTCTTCCTCAACTATTTGCTGGAACTTGAGTGAGAACCTGAAACACGCCCCTCAAAATGCGGTAAAGCACGAAATCTCCTGAAGTGCTTACTCTCGCGCAATCTCTGCCTTATCCGAGTCGACGACATCTTTGATGATGATCACCAAAGTGGACTGGAATAGTGAAGGATTCGCGACAGGGTCTAAGACCGTCGAACTAGACTGGAACGATTGAAAGAGTCCACTGATGTCACGGCTAAGAGCGAAGTTGTTACGGAAAAGGACCTGAGGAGTCGGCGTCAAGGACTTCATTTCTCGTTATAGATAAATGTAAGTATACCAGATTCGATATCGCAGTGTTGAAAAGAACGAGAAGCGTATCTTCCTGGGCTGAACGCTCTATGCTATGAACACCTGAAAAAGCGTTACAGAAATAGATTATCGAGGGCGAACTAAAACATAGACATACCCTCAAAATCGAGTGCGACAATCAGGGCCTCTTTGGTTGGAGTCACAGACATCCAAACACCTTCAGTAGTCCGCATTGCTGATCCAGCGAACGATGTATCAACAAGATGATTGAGAGTGAAACTTTTTCCAACGGACTGCTCTCCCATAGAGGACACAACCCGAACAGGCTGAGAAAGGGTTAGCATTGATGTTCAAGCATACACCAGGTTCAGGTTCGTACTTTGTCTGCCATGTAAGACTGGAATATCGACTCGTACCACCCAAACGATATCGAGTCGACAATCCGGTTGATCTCTGCTCCAAGCAACGACTTTTCAACGTCAGCAGAGTACACGCCATCCTTTAACGGGACAAATCTGTTGTCCCTCGCAAGTGCCAAATGGATAGGAATGAGACAGAGGATTTCGACAACCCATTCTCCGACCTTGAAGAACGATATATTGTTCCACTCCGTTATGTGGATGAAGTCAGCCATGAAATTGTCCAAGGTTGTCGCTGAGACATGGAGCGTGCTGAGTCTATCTCCGGTCGGCTTCTTCGACGACTTCTCAAACGCCTCGATCATGTCAGCAAAGTGCGCTTGATATCGATTATGATCCCGATCGGTGACGAAGAGAATCGAACGTTGGCAGCGGTCGATGGAAGATATAGTAGAACGCTGGACTGCCGGGAGAACCGGGAAGCGAATCCATACGTCAGCATGACAGTCCATGACGCAATTATGTGCTGTGAGATGAGCATTTGTTGACAATTTGCCTCGGTTTCCCTTTTCCCTGAACATGAACTCGGTGACCTTTCGTGTAATATCGAGAGCAAAAGAGCTGCAAGTGTGAGTCGATAAGTCCAGCTTCAGGAGGTATACGGCGTTTCTTCGGACGAATGTGGTGATGGCTAGTTTACTGTCACCTGCCCAATCTGTGATAGGAAGTGAAACTCCTTCGGTGGACCCAAAAGTGCTCCAGTGGTAAGCAATTATACTAGTCGAGACACCATCCGATGTAACAGCCATGAAGCACGAGCCATCTGGAGAAGAAAGAACGTCAATCGGGACTCGATGGAGTGCCAAAGAAGCCGGCCTAAGAATTCATCTAAGGTCATGACGAAACTCTGACTTGTCGAAGATACACACCGGGGTTGCATAGTGGTAAGGGAGAATACACGGGCGATTGCTTGAGAGTCGACAAGTAAAAGTTCTTCGCTCCCTGAAGTGAAACATGCCTTCTTGATCGTCGTCCCTTCACCGTACCACGAATTTAGGTTAATGGCACTTCCGGACGAGGTAAACCCTCGGCCATCATCGTAAACAAAGACGTGTAACTGCAACTAAGGGGTTGTTAACTTTCGCACAACCTTCGGATCTCCCAGGCGCCTACCTTCTCGCATGAAATCAGGGCAAGCATAGTCTGGGATTCGTCAAACGCCAACAAGAATTCCTCCCCGATCTTGTCTCGATGGAGGAGTTTACCACGTTCACGTCCGACAGAGTTTTCTATGTTATTCAGGTGATCCAGGTGAATCAGGAGATTACCGTTGGAGTCAATCAATACTAGGAGTAATCTATCGCCTCCGAGGAGTTGCGAGTGTCTGAAAATCAATCGGTCATCAGGAACAAGAATGAATAAAAATATCAATCTCACGAGATTGAGAAACCGAGCGGCAATTGAAAGGAATAGGACTCCTTGAAGCGTGGACTGGGCACCTTGGTGGGATCAAGTTGGAGATCGTGCTGATCTTGGGCCGTCAGATGCATGAGATGAATGGTAAATAACAGCGAAGCCTTCTTCAACGTCTCCCGATGTCCGGTAATATCAAAACTCTGCGGAACTGAAACTCCGTTAGCAAGCAAAAGTTGATTCAAGAAGTTTGAGAATACGTTTGTTGCGGTGACTGGAATTTTTGACCGCTATGACGGTTCTGAGGCGCAGAGTATACCTTAAAGATCATATTAATTCAAACAAGTCTTCGTCAAACACTTCAGAAAAAAAGTCTCACGAAGAATCGTACGATTCCGTCAGAGAATTCAGCTTCTGGATCAGAGAGTGTCCTACGTCACGAACTTCTTGTTCAGTATGGTGCTCCGCTTCGAGTTTCAACTGCGCTTGACTGTCTTCAAGTTGTATGCGACGTGCGGAACTGACGAGAGTCCGACAGAGCCTATCTACAACGGTACCAAGATATTTCTGAGCCTGCTCTTTGGCGGCCAATATTGCTTCTTGCAAGACGGGTATAGTAGACGAGTGAGCCTCCAAGTCCGAGATGAAATCTGGGTCATGAATGGAAGATGGTTCGTTGCTACCGTCCTTTAACATCTTCTCAGCATTTCGTATCTCTGCTTGTGTTGGCTTAGGCGGTTGATCCGATGGCGAAGCGATCTCGTGAAGGATGGAGGCAAGGGTGTTCTGCAACTGCTTCTTGGTTTCCTTAAAAACTGATCGAGCCAACGCGGTTAAATGATTCTCGGTTTTTCCAAGGAGATTGCGGGATAAGTAAAGAACGAGGAGGATCTTTTCCTTCGATCTCCTGAAGTTTTCATCGACAATACTCCTACAATGAGCTCGACGAAGTTCATCAATGAAATTCTCCGCAATGCGGGGGTGGATTTTTATTAAGTTGGTATAGGATCCTAAGAGACGATGTTGATACAAGGACAGAACCATCGACACGTTACTTACCACTCAGATTCGATTCCTCCTCAGGGGTAAGAGGTGGGACAGAGGCAAAACATCGGCTACGGTCAAGTGCACTGCAGGTTTTGGTGTGAGAAGGGCACAAGGGAGTAAACGAGAACGGAAAACGAACGGAAAGGCAGAAAATACTACTTTGACGATTGCAGACCGGATGCATGATTCAGTCTGTGCCCTGGACTTCCTTAACTCATCCTCAGCTTCTTTCTGCTGGACTCCCGTGTTTTTTAGATGAGCAGATTTGATCCTGCTCACTTCTTTCGTCCAGACACCACACTCGTCGGGGAATCGCTTGTTAAGCCCCAGGCGGACAAGATAGTTGAGCGATCTAGGGGTGATAGCCTCTGATATTTGTAGACGTTCCTTCAACCTATTAACGAGTCAGGGGAAGCGAGAATGAAGATCCGAAGGACAGACAAGGCATCTTGGAGCAGAAGGAAGTTGATCCTGAAAGAGTTGAAATACTTGATTGAACGCTTAACAGGCACATATTGCGTCGTCATGACCCCTTGTCTTGTTTCACCAAATAACAGGCGTGGCTTAAAGAAATCGGGGTCCATGTCACAATCCGGATGTAGTTCGCTGACCGAGAGCTCGTCGGAAACGCACTGAGAAGTCAAATAATCGATTCACACTCTCAGAACGCCGACATGGGGCCACGTACCTCGAACCCTGGACGTACAGTGACACCTTCCTCTTGCTCCTTCGTTTTCGCAACTTCGAAGGTGAACAATCGATCAGTATCATCTTCGTCCGATTCAGAAGGCTGGTCATCTTTTTCCGAGTTGCTCCAAATCAGGGATTTTGCATGATCTTCGGAGACCAAGGCTGTAACTTGATCACAAATCTTGGTAAGATATCTGCCAATTCGGGTGCCAATGAATGCCTATAGTTACTTGGTCGGATACCTTACCTGATGAAGGTAATGCGATTTCGGCGCACAGGTGGAGACGCATCGTCGTCCCATGTCAATTCCTCTGGCCAGTAAATGACATACATCCTTTGTTGGGCGGTGGAAGATTCCGTGCGGCAGATATATAGACCAGAGCGGAGAAGTGGCTTCTCGGTTTTTGTTTCCGGGGGACTGGTTAGCTTTGTTGCTCTATCGAATGTCAACAATAACTCAATCTTGAACTGATGACGACATACGTGGTATCGTCAATGACCGCGATGGAGACTAAAAAGCGAATAATCTCTTCCTTGCTTCCATAAATCCCGATGGGCTTGACTTGAAACTTGTCGAGAGCCTTGAAGTCGACTTTTGTCAAGGACGTATAAGCACCCGGTGAGATTTCATTCAGGAAACGTTTGAGCGAATCTTGAGCAATAATGATCTTATCAACTTCGCAGATGTAAGATTCAGCCTGGGATATCGTGTACTAGTCATACCTAGACCGCTAGAGCCACGCTCGCTGATCAAGTCCAGAATGCGATACATTCCTGGAATCAAGGAACAAAGATCCTCTTCGGACTGTGCTTGTTCTGCCGTTTCGACCTCGACCTATAAACAATCATTTTGGTGTGATTGTGCGAAGTTAAACAAAAACTTACTTCTTCCAGCTCTTGAATTGCACGTTGCTCATCGAGGTCTACGGACTCAGACGACTCGATTTCCTCGTCATCGATGTCATCATCAAGATCGATATTCAGGTATGACGAATCGGAGGACTCTGATTGGGAGTCATCTGATGCAGATGGGGAGCTCTCCAGAGGGCTCGTTTCATCTACATGGTCATCGACAGCCGTAAATGGATCTTCTGCATGTCCGACAGAGGTCAAGTCAGTATCGACATCAGAGACATCAGCCTCTGCTTCCAAGATCATGGACATAATGCAAGCTGCTAAAGTGGGTGGACAGGTTGCAGCGGAATTACTGGATGTGTTTGCTCTAAACCAGGGAATAAACTGCGAGGGAGGAAGGGTATTAATACTGGACGTCCTGTGGGTCCATTTGATAGTCCCCGCGCGACACGAGGCTTTATCCACAGGCTAGTCCCCCTAGGTTATAAATATGGTAACCGCACATCACCCAAACATGGGCATAGACGCAAAGTTGACGCCAAGTTTGTCCGAGGGGTATGAAAGAAGATATCCATATCGATTTGAACCCTGATACCATAAGAATTCTAGAATCAGGTGAACTTACCACGGTATTGCACAGTCCCATCTGGAACTAGTAGGAGATTGAACCTGAGTTTTGAAGAACATAGTCGGGTGGTTATACATATATTGGTGCCAACAGGAAGGCTGCGGCAAAAGAATTACAAGGCTCGGGGCAGTAATACGAACAAAGCCAGCCAGTGACTGTTTCAGATAGATGAATCACGGATCCAATACATGCCTGGTGTCTGAGGATATAAGTGGGCCATGATCGATTCAGAATCACGTACCTGTGAGAAACTCGCTGACCACACCGTACACGCCTATAAGCAACGCTGACATAGATAACCTCTCGCTAGCCGTAGATACATAGACGCTGTGAGGACGGGTATTACCAGGGTGTCGCGGTGTGGTACGGTGGTGTGGCGGAGAAAAAAACCTTAGCCAAACGTCGGAGTGAAACTGTGCAAGGAAGTCATGTGGTGATTTCAGAAGTGTCACAGGGTTGCGCCCACCCACCGTCTCCATCTTTATCACTGAACGCCGCGAGCTCGTTGCTAGGTTGATCAAAACGTGTTAGTTCGTCCTTGATAACCCACTGACTGCGAGAATGGCCCACAGCCATGCCAGTAGCGGCCACTACCCAGAGCTCAACTTTGGGTCCGGAGCGAAATGGATCAAGAATTTGACCCAAAGCAGGCTCTCGACGTTCTTTGGTGGTCACTTTGAAAATGTCAACCTTTCCTCCGTGCTTTACACACACAGGGTCGATGGGCCTAAGTACGTAGACCTACAAGTCTGGAGCGCCCCGGGCCTCTCGAAGCCCCTGTTCAAGGAAGCGATCAAAGAGAAGTTCAGGCCAGCAAAGAAGGGTGATTCGTTTGGACCATCCTGTGAGTCCGTTGTATGAATCCGTTCTGCTTCGTGTCTCATCCAATGAGAAGGGGTACGATCACTGCAATGCATCGCCGCTTTAAAGGGACGTGCTGACATAGTTTCACGGTAGACGAACCATTGGTGGAAGATCAAGATCACAATTCCGTCCGAATACAAGCAATATGAGCGCGTTCAGCGTCCGTCTATCTTTCCATACTCTTATGTAAACAAATTGTTCTTACCAGCCGACAGTCGAGTTCGATCCTGGATGTGAAGCCATGATATTCACTCCAGAGGGCCTGCCGTTGCAAGGTTCGTCTCTAGAACTATCTATCGTTTTGAGCCACTGATTATCCATCTTAGGGATTACTGGTGGATGGGGCAGTGATCGTCGCGTGGAACACATCATCCCTCATGAAGCTGTGGAACGTGGAACCTACGAGGTAGTCATCGAATCTAGCTGCAATGGTATGTTTGGAGTGCCGTGGAATGGCGATACAATTGCACCTCCCGACGTGAGTCATCTTATTTCATGCTTTGAATTCCTGCTCATTGGTGGACCCTAGATGAACAAATGGTTCAACTTGGCATCCGCCGATCTAGTGGTTCCCGACCAAGATGCATGTATGTTTTGGGGAAACTTTGCTGGAATTTTTCGTTGATTATCAGCCACCAGGGCACCTCAGGTGGGACTTCGACACGTTGAAAGAGATCGTAGATAGTCTACCGGGTAATAGCCCGCTACAAAACAAGGCGCTAGTGACTGCAAATGCAATCATGAATGCCTTCAAGACAGGCGACAAAGAGAACATCAAAGAAATGCGAGATATCGCAGAAGATATATTTGGAAAAGGTTGGCAGGCGAAAGGCGCGGACATTTATCAAGAGGGCCCCCAAAGGGCCCAAGTTATCGGGATTTCGTACTGCCACATTGTGAGACATTATATTATCACGATGAACCCCCCCTAACGCGCCGAACAGGATACAGCTTGGCTGTGGCCGTACCGGGCGACACAACAGAAGACTGCAAGATCATGGTCAACTCAGGTGGATCTTATGGAACGTTATCCGGAACACAGATTTGCTTGCTCGCAAGCTCAACAATTCAAGTGGTTAGAGCAGGTAGTCTTATTGTTTCCGGCTCGTATAGTAAAGGATGTTAAACTCGAGACACAGCAATACCCGCCCCTCTTCAAGAGGATTCAAGAAAAAGTCGCATCTGGGCAATTCCATCTTATCGGTGGTGCTTGGGTTGAAAATGACGGAAACATGCCTTCTGGCGAGGCCCTCGTTCGACAGTTTGTGTGCGGCCAGCGGTATTTCGAGTCTCGATTCGGCCAAAGATGCGAGACAGCTTGGCTGCCCGATTCGTTTGGGTTGACTGCCGCGTATCCTCAGTTGATCAGAGATTCGGGGATGAAGTATTTTTTCACGCAAAAGCTCTCCTGGTAAGCAAGTTTTATTATATGGTTTTGTGTGGAAGTGCATTGTATATGATTGGTCATCCCAGGAATAACGTGTACGTCGTTCAGTTTACTAAGTAATTTTTCCAATGACAAACGGCCATGTGCGCAGAAATGTATTTCCTCACTCGACGTTCAACTGGGCGGGAATTGATGGCAGTCAAGTCATATGTCATATGACCCCAGTTGGTAAGTGAATACTAGCAAAATTACTGAGATGTTGGTAGTCAATCGACCACTTGATAGACACTTACACGGCGCAAGCAAGCGTTGGCGATGTAAACAAGGGTATCTCAAACCACAAGGTCAGTGTTACTTCACCAACGATATTTGTGACTCAACCATAATAGAATCTTGAATCCAACGATTCCGCCCTTCTCGTCTTCGGAAATGGCGATGGAGGCGGAGGTGCCCTCCCGAAGATGCTTGAGAATGTATGCTTCTGCGCACACAGTTGCAGTCTCCCTCCGTTTCTGATGCTTGGGTAGCTTCGCCGAATCCGTGCAATAAACAACAATCATCGTGACCTCCCGCCTGTCAGCATGGGCAGCACTGTGGAGCAGTTCTTTGAAGACATAGAACGAGAATCATTGGAAGGCAAAACTCTGCCTGTCTGGTAGGGCTTTTTTTCACTGCTTTGTGCTATTTCATTCATTGATGTAGGCGAGGCGAATTGTATCTGGAGGTATGCTAACTTTTTGTATCTGGTTCCATTATCCTTCTCATCGTCTCATCAGTTCCACCGTGGCACATATACTTCCCATGGTAAGTGAGTGTGACAGCCGGGTTTGGGTTGTAAATAATATTGTTGAAATATCAAGGTTCCATCAAGAAGGGAAACAGGAAGAGCGAAATCTTGTTGCGGGATGTTGAGGTGGGGACTCTTCACTTCTTCTCTCGCTTGGGAGCTGAAGGCCTCCCCCAAGCGCCTTGCAACTCTTGCAACGCTCTTCAGGCCCGAAGGAAGCCAATACGTATACCCAAAGGCGACGATAGATGATTGCTGGGAAAAAGTGCTCCTGAATCAATGTTCGTGTATTTTATTTATTTTATGCGGTAAACTGATTGGTTCCTACAGTCCATGACGGTACGTTTGGTGAATTAGAGTGCTCTGATTGAACTCATAGCATTTGTCTCCAGTTCTTCCCGGATCTGCTATGTAAGCTCCAAAGAACGGAAGAGCGTTAAACTGACTATTTTGACAGCGGTATGGTATACGAGGACGCTGAACAACTATACTCCGAAGTCCGCAAAGATTGTCATATTCTTCTTGAGGATGCCTTGAACGTCCTTCTTTCTGGCTCTTTGCCGCTCTCCGAGAGTTCTGTGCCTTCGCAGCCATTCAACATTGTGGCGGTCAACACGACACCATTTGCTCGTCGTGACATAATCAAGATGCCACTGTCCGGGGCTGGTCAGAACTTACTTTCGCAGCCCATACAGAGGACCGTCGACGGGAAGCACGGTTATGTGTTACTGCAGGCGCAAGAAAATGAGATACTTGCGCAACCAGCGGCTCTCTCCACTGAATATGGCCCTGTATCTGGTAAGCATGTTGCTGTATTTCATTATATTTTCAACATGATGAGCGCCTTTTAGCATACACGAATGGCGTGGACCACTGCATTCTGAGGAGCCCAAGTTTGCAGTTGACCATTTCAAAGGGACGCATCACGAGCTTGTACGACGAGAGACTCAAACGAGAGCTACTGCCCAAAGGCCGCACCGGCGGACTAGTGATTTTCGAGGACCGACCCAACTACTGGGATGCTTGGGGTTCGTAAAGTCAGGCGTTGCATTATTGCATTCTCATTTGATGCTTTCCTTGTCGAACAGATGTTGAAATTCACCACCTCGAAAAACCGACAGACTTGCAGTTCTCCGGTGTCCATGTCATTGCTAATGGCCCACTTAGAGGCGCTGTGAAGACGCAAGTCAAGTACGGAAAGAGCACGATTGACCTCACTGTTCGTGTTTGACTCGTTTTTGTTGCCTGCCCATTCGATGGCTGATGTTGAGTAGATTTCTCTGGATGCGTTCCCAAGTAAGATACAGTCAGTATAAATGCGAGTTCTGAAATGCGAACGACGTCTCTGTTGTAGCAACGACAAAGGAAGATTCCAGACCACTACTTACGTTTAACGCCGAGGTCGACTGGCACGAGAGGCATCAAATCTTGAAGTGTGAGTACCTACCTTGATTACATGTATACCTCGTACCTCTACGAATCTCGCAACAGTCGAGTTGCCGCTGGACATCAACAACCCGCTTGCCACGTATGAAACGCAATTTGGTTGGGTCCAGCGACCAACTCACAAGAACACCACGCTCGACGCAGCCAAATTTGAAGTCTGTGGTCACAAGGTGGTGTCGACCCTCGCTCGCGGTTGCTACTTCTGACGATTCCTCCCAGTTTGCCGATTTGAGCGAATACGGTTACGGTGTTGCGCTCTTGTCTGAGTCCAAGTATGGGTATTCATGCGAAGGAAACGTCCTTCGTCTTTCTCTGTTGAGGGCAGCAACGGCCCCTGATGCCGAGCAGGATCAAGGTATGCCGTGCTTTGCACGTTGACTACAATAGTTCATGCGCATGCAGGGAGGCATGAGTTTTCGTGGGCAATCATGGCCCACGTGGGTACCTTCTTGGAGTCTGATGTGCCGAGGGCTGCATATATTTTCAACTCTCCCCTTCATTGTAAGTGAATGCCCCAAACGAGGATATTGTTTAACTGATGTGTACCATAATCTATATTTGCGCAGTGAGAGCCGTGCCTCAGAACGTCGCTCATCGCCCGTCATTCGGCACCAAGTCACCATTTTGGCTGGAAGGCTCGCCCAACGTCTTCCTCGAGACGATCAAGCGGGGCGAGGATGACGACTTTGAGTCCAAGCAGGCGCGCAAGAAGACAGTAGTACTGAGACTGTACGAAGCCTATGGTGGACATGGACGTGTACAACTCGTCATTGCTCCCAGCATCCTCGTGGCGGGTGCTCATCTGACGAACCTACTCGAGGACCACAAGGCGGCGCTTGCGCTTGTACCGGATGCAAACGCGAACGTGGGCGCCGGTCCCATCGGGGCACCAGGGTACCGATTGAATTTGGATTTCCGTGGTTTCGAAGTCAAGACCGTGAAATTGGTTATCGCCGACGGGGAGTTGGCTCCGGGGTGTGCGGATCCAGACGATGGTGATGGTCAATGCAGGTGTGTATTGTTCCGGTCCGGAATGTGTGGGCATGTGCGGGCATGTGCGGGGCTTTTGGGACCTAAGTGCTAACTCGAAGGAGGTAACACTAACCTTTTCCCTTTTTGTAGGTCTCCGAAGTGCGAGAGTTGGGTGACGGTTGGGGAAGAATAACTTCAATAAGCGAAATTATCGGAAGTTGGGCCGGAAGCATGAATATGCGTTCCTGTGGTGTATGTACCGATATATTGGTGTGTATTGACGTCACGATGTACGATGTACCTATGATTGTCGCAACTAGGTGTCTTGAAGCTCAACGAGATAGATTGTCAGCGGTCCTCTCGATACTGGACTACTGATTTGAATTCGCTAGGATTCTAAAAGCGGAGTGCAAAGTACGGCTGAATTGAAACACTGCCCTCTGCGATCCTCATCAAATCACACGTGATGAGATAGACTGCTTTAATACCAGGCAATTCGACGAAAGATGGACACCTCCGATTACTACCACTGTTACTATCATGTCGGCGACACTCGTCCATACCCCGATCGAACAGATCCCAAAGGTGCGTTCAACATCGATAAGCCGTTTGTTGTGAACGGTCCATCTCGAATGATACATGTGATAGTAACGGGACACATGTAGATTAGGGACACATTGCGCGCGACGTTCAAGGCGGGCACCACCCGCCCGCTCGAATGGCGCAAACACCAGCTCTATCAGGTCGCCCGGCTCGCGCAGCGCGAGTCCGACGCGATTTGCGACGCGCTCGCCAAGGACTTTGCCAAACCGCGCGTAGAGGTACTCATGGCGGAAGTCGGGGGCGTCGTCGAGAAGGCGATGAAGAATGCAGAACTGCTGGACACCTGGGCAGCACCTGAACAGCCCGACGTGCCGGACTGGCAAAAAGCTTGGAAGCCGACGTACGTACCAATCATCTGTGAACGTTTCAAGCATTTTGATTTTTGTATCTTTCGGGGCATGCCCGTGATCTTGATTTGAACACGCGATTTTTATAGCGTTTTTAAAGCACCCAAGGGCACAGTCCTAATCATCTCGTGCGTGGATTCGATTCATAACTAAACAGCTTTTTTTACCTGTTTGTGCAACGTGTATGATGCATATACATAGGCCGTGGAATTATCCCTTTATCCTGACCTTTCAGCCCCTTATAGGGGCTATTGCCGCCGGGTGCTGTGCTGTAATCAAACCTTCGGAAGTCACACCTCATTTTTCCCAGCTCCTTGCGGACCTTCTTCCCAAATACCTGGATACCTCCGCCTACCAAATCGTCAACGGCGCTGTCAACGAGAACACCAAACTCCTGGAACTTCAATGGGACCATATCTTTTACACCGGGAGCAGCCGCGTCGCTCGCCTCATTGCTTCCGCCGCTGCCAAGCACCTCACGCCGCTATCGCTTGAACTCGGGGGGAAGAGTCCAGTGATCGTGGACCCTGCGTATGACATGGACTTGGCGGCTAAGCGCATATTGTGGGGAAAATGCAACAACGCGGGACAGGTATGTACAAAGACGCCGCGCTTTCGCTTATCTCAGTTACCATGTGAACCGGTTCCATATCTTTAGATCTGTGTCTCTCCGGATTACATTCTCGTGAACTGGGCGAAACAAGACGAGCTCGTGGAGAGCCTCAAGAAGGTGTACAAGTCGTTCTTCCCCGACGGCGCGCTGGACTCGAAGCACTATGGAAGCATTGTTAATGACTTGCATTTTAAGCGCCTGAGCTCCTTGCTCGATCGTACCAAGGGCGATATAGTCTTGCAGGGAAGGAAGGACGCGGCGAGAAGGCGATTCGAGCCCATCGTGGTAGCAAACGTCAAGGAGGGCGATTCCCTGTTGGAAGAGTAAGCATATATAACTCGGTTTAGCTCACTGCTTGCGCCGACATTAGTGTTTGATTGTTCTCAGAGAGATCTTTGGGCCCATTTTGCCCATTATCCCTATCGATTCCCTGGAGGAGGCTATATCCTTTATCAATGCGCGGTATGACAATTAATAATTATACTGCTGCGATCTGATTGATGCTGATGGCCAAAAGACCTCACCCCCTTGTGCTGTACGCCTTCACAGAGGACCCTACTGCCAAGCAGAAACGCACGTTGCTCCTATTCCTCGTTTGTGCGTTTTGGCTGACCATGTTTCTATACATAGTTATCGACGAGACCCAGAGCGGCGGAATCACCTTCAACGATACGTTCCAACAGCTTGCTGGTACGTCACGTGACTTGTCCTGCTGACACGGGGTGCCGTCATTCCATTTTGGCATGTATGGAAAGGCCGCTCCACCGTTAACCCGCATGGCATGTCTGAGTCAAGATAGGCTAATGCTGTCCACTTGCAGTGAACGAGATGCCGTTCACTGGTGTCGGAGAGTCGGGATGTAAGCACATGGTCTCCGTCAATTCCTTGATGTGTGTGGAGCTAACCCACCCGATGGTCAGATGGATACCAATTTATGAAGCATACGTACGACGCGTTCACACAACTGAGAAGCTCCATCGATATGCCAAAAGAGTGCGTCATACGTTGTTCCTGAAGATTCTGATTTTGAATTCGCTGACTTGGCTATTCCCCGCATCTCCTTTCAGAGCGGAGGCGATGTTGCAGATGAGATATCCACCCCATGGGCAGGACGCGGTGAATATGCTCACTGGCGCGGTGCATCTGCCCATCCCTGAAAGCACGCCGAACCGTCTTTAGGCCAGCACAGCTGCGGTTGGGTGCGGGATTAAGGGCATTCGCTGTACGGTATCTAAGCGCTCTAGGAATTGTGATGGAGAGAATTTGTACTACGTCCCCCGTTTTTTTGGTGTATAAAGCCGTATCAATGACGACGTCTTGCTATAACTTTGTTTGTGTGGTATGATGTAGGTGACCCGTCCCTGTCTCAGCATGGGAAAGTGATGCTCTGATGAGTTCGAGGCGACGGGGACGGCCGTGTCCCTGGTCGTGATGGAATGCGAAACACCGCCGTTGATCCGAAGTCCGAGGGGAACCGACCTAGCTCATTCCGGCATGTGGAGATGCAACAAACAACAGTTTGAGTCTCAAACGTACTCACAGGTGAGACTGGCACGACGCTGAACAAAAAATCGATGGTGGGTATAGTCCGGAACTCACGGCATGGCCAAGCTGAGCGCCTGAGCGGTTTAGTTCCGGCTGGGCGATCCCGTGAGTTGCATATTTATTTACATAGTACGACCGTGAGCTAACCACACTTGTCAGTCAGACGCGCAGTGCAGCAGACGAGTTGCAGAGACATACACGTCAAAGTCTTGGTGACAAATTTGTCATTCTATTTTGACAGCTGTTCAATGGCCGCACCCGAGACTTGAACTTGAGGTGGAGCCCCATTTTTTCCCTCATTATGAGGCTGTTCCTATGCAGCGCGGTTATTTAGCCGAGCCCCGAATGTATAACGGCATCACAGCATGATCCCATAGCCGGACCCTCCCTGATTCGGGCGAGGCCTCCTCCCGATGGTATTTAAGCTTAGTGGTATGGTGCCTGTCATCTAGCAGAATTGCTCACACAGCCTAGGCCCGCTTGCTTTCACGGCTATATATTACCCCCCTCTTCCCCCCTCGTGCACACTTCCTCTCTTCAGTGCACCCCCACGACCAAGACCATGTCGAAAGACGAAGAGATCAAGCAGGATGCACGGGTAGAGCAACACACCCATCACCATCCAAAGCTCGATGCCACGACGAGAACGATTGCGTGCGTCCTCTTGGTTCTCCTCTGTCCGCCCTCCACTGACCCTGCGCCGCCTGTGATGATACAGTAATGTTGATGCCAAGCTGTCAAACCCGCTAAAGGGTATCCCCTATGACAGGCTCATGTCCGACGTCGAGGTGTTTGCCAAAGAGCGTGGCCTGACACACATTCTTCCCGATTTGCAAAAGGGCGCGCTCATCGCCCAGGACCCCAACGGTACGTTTCTCACATCGTCCCTGTTCTGGATGGGCTACAGCGTGGGCGCTCATAGCATACAACCGTTTGGACATCTTCACCGAGGAAGACAGAAGGGTCCTCACAGAGGAAGTGACCCACAAATGGAAGCAGACTGGAACGCTCTACTACGTTAGTCATTAAGCCACATGCAACGCCGTCGACGTTCTCATCTTCTATTTGTAGATGGTTGTAATGTCATCCCTCGCCGCTGCCGTACAGGGCATGGACGAGGCTGTGATTAATGGTGCCCAGATTGTATATCCAACACAATTCGGCATTGGTGATCCAAAAAGCAGTGAGCACCCTTGTTTCTCCTTCCGATACCGCCCGGTTTCACCGTCGTTGATCAGAACGTGACCAATGGCTGGTCGGGGTTGTAAACTCAGCGCCATATCTGTACGTTGTCACTACTTAGAGTTCACCCGCCATTGACTGATTATGTACACAGCTGTTGCGCAGTCATCTCGTGTTGGCTGACAGACCCTCTTAACCAATGGCTTGGTCGTAAAAAGACCATTTTCCTCACTTGCTTGATATCCTTCCTGACATGCATATGGTCCGCCCTTACGAACACATGGTGGCATCTTTTCATTGCCCGATTTTTCCTCGGATTTGGTATCGGCCCTAAGTCGGCCACCGTCCCCGTTTACGCCGCAGAATGCTCCCCAGCCCCAATACGTGGCGCACTTGTCATGATGTGGCAGATGTGGACTGCATTTGGTATCTGCCTTGGCGACTTGATTGACTTGGTGTTTTTCTTCATCCCGGATACGACTAGCGTCAAGGGCTTGAACTGGCGATTAATGCTTGGATCGGCAGGTATCCCAGGCTTGATCGTCTGCTGTCAAGTGCTATTTGCACCCGAGTCGCCTCGTTGGTTGATTGGCAAGGGTCGCTATGAAGCCGCCTTCAATGAACTATGCCGTCTCCGTCGCTCGCGGGTTCAAGCCGCCCGAGATCTCTACTACATTCATATCCTGCTCGAAGCAGAGAACGAGATGAAGAAGGGGAGGAATCGCATCGTTGAAATGTTTACTATTCCCCGGAATCGCAACGCAGCGCTCGCGAGTTGGATTGTCATGTTTGGTCAACAGTTCTGTGGTGTCAACGTCATTGGTACGGTATCTTTTCGTTTCACCATCGTTTTCGTTTGTGTTCAATATGCGACCATACAGCCTACTACTCTTCCAACGTCTTCCTCGCGTCTGGTTTCACTCAGACTGCTGCGCTCGCTTCATCCCTTGGCTTCGGTGCTTTGAACTGGTTGTTTGCGCTTCCTGCCGTGTTCACGGTGAGCATCCACAAGGCCTTTTCGTCCGCCATTTCCATTAATCCCATGGGCTACAGATCGACACCTTTGGTCGTAGAAACCTCCTGCTCTTCACGTTCCCATGCATGGCAATTTGTTTGCTTATTACCGGTTTCTCGTTCTGGGACGGGTTCGAACATGGTCGTGTCGCCGGTGTCTCCATTGGAATCTGTAAGTTCCACTGCATATACCTCAACTCGTCCCCTCTAATGCCGTGTTTCAGACCTCTTTGCCATCTTTTACTCGCCAGGCGAAGGTCCAGTTCCGTTTACATACTCTGCCGAAGCGTTCCCGCTCTACATTCGTGATATCGGCATGTCGTTTGCGACCGCGACCACGTGGTTCTGGAACTTTGTGCTCTCGATAACATGGCCGTCACTCGTGCTGGCCTTCAAGCCCCAAGGCGCGTTCGCGTGGTACGCTGCGTGGTGCTGCATCCTCTGGGTGCTGATCCTGCTGTTCGTGCGCGAGACCAAGGGCAAGACGCTCGAGGAACTGGACCAGGTCTTTGCAGTGCCGGCACGGGTGCACGCTGCATATGGACTACGGCAGATTCCGTATGGCATCAAGAAGTTCATCTTGTTCCAGAACCCTGAGCCGGAGGACCTGTATGCGTCGGCATCGACGAGCGAGGAAAACAGCGAGCTGGACGAGCAGGGAAAGAAGGAGATACGAGATGATTTGGTCGTAAAGGCTTGATACGCCGCGATCTTCCATCCGCCTTTCGCGCTCTGGCACTTAGTTTCGAAACGATGTAGTTCACTATTCTTTTATCTATCTCTATTTTCTTCTTTTTTCCCCTTGCGTTTATTACTATCATTTTCACACGCATGCTATACTTCGTACTAATGTTGTACGATGGATTCGATTTGTGCAACTATTTTTTGTATATCTACGATTTAACGACGTCCGTACTGGATGGAAGATAACGATTACTTAGTTTATGAATCCGATTTTTTCTTTGGCTGGAAAACTAGAGCAGAAAGCCAAGAACGAGTACATGTGGCGATATGCACGGGAGCAGTCCAGGCCCTGTACGTTTGGAAGCTACTAAGCCTCATTCCCACTGGCCGGTCCTGAACATGGATCAAGGGTCCAGAGTCACGAAGTTACGTTCATAGTCGAGATGAGGCTGGGCAATGTGCCGCCGTCGTGATGGGCCAGGCCCTTGTTTACTTGCAGTAATTCGGCTAAGTATGTACTCATATGTGTGAAAGTTTTTCCCGTACGTATGCACGCGTGCAACGAAATTGAGTGGTGCCTGAGGCCTGAACGAGGGAACCGAAACGGTCATAGTACGTCGTTGGGCGGGGGTTGCCGCATCAAGTCACACCGAGAACTCGGTGGAGCGTTGCGCGGCGCACGGGTGGCGCCAAGAAGATGCCACGACGCCACGTTGGCCCGGAGTCAGAACTTCACCCCGGTCGTTGTGTATAGTATGGACAAGGCACACCGTACGACATCGTACGTCACATCAAAGCACTTCCAGAGTCTCGATCCCGGTCTGCCACTACGAGCGTGCGGAGAGAAGGTGCAGGCGGCGTAGCCGATTGAAGCTAGCACTATAGTGGACCGTTTGTCTCTGATTCCGTTGCTAACTTGCCTCGACCCGGAGCGCCATGTCTGGGTCGGCCGTTTCGAAGCATTTGACAGCGGCGGCCCTGGCTAGGTTCAATTACAACTAGCTTGCCCACTGGTTACCGATAATTACCGATGGGTCTGCCCGTTTCGCAGAAGCCCTCCGAGGGATACCTGGTTAGACAAGAGAGTCACCACTACGAACAGCTGCCAGACGGAGTAATGGTGTGGTAGGCTGTGATGCAGGCAGACGGCACCGGCTGATTTGAAATGTCCTAGGGGAGTACAGATGACAGGCATCTCGAATCTTGCGGGATAACCATGCTGTAGCCTAGGGTCCGATTTAGTGGCTTTTGAACTGACACCGAGTGGCATAGGGTGAGTGCACACAGTTGTGCATGCCGAATCTATCTCACCTCACACTCCGACTGCTGGAACTGATCAGAGTCGGGAAAAACAAGTCATGTGGTTCTCTATCTGAGCCTAGACGACAGAAGACTGTGGTGCGTCGCAGCGCAGTGGAGTATCAGCGGGCCAACGAATCCACTTGGATATCATCACCTGTCACATCCACCCGTCTCCCAGGGTTGCCGCGCTTGGTAGTAGTGGCGGTTTCGAGATGCAAAAGGAGTTCTTAGTGGCACGAACGCACGAGTTGACGGGCACGGCCGTCGTGAGATACTAATTTATGCAAGCCGCGTTCGCGTGGCACCACAGAGGCATCTCAACTACGCTCATGTCTCAGCATGGAGACAATTACACCGTCCACGGGAATGACGGCGAACCCGCCGAAACGCCTTCAAACTAAGCAACGAAATCAGTCACATCGATCCACCCCGTACCATCGCCACCGTCAGAAGGAAAGGTTCCCCCGAAATCGACGCAATTTTTACAGTAACCCGCTCCACTGCATGCGTTTACTAGATGCTCGGAGATAAGATCGAAATCGTAAATATATCTTCAACGGG
>JBBPSN010000092.1:0-10280 GCA_038093615.1 Austroboletus olivaceoglutinosus | reverse complement strand
CCATCTTGTTATGTTGGCAGTAGGCACGTCTCACTCACGTTCTAGGTTATTCTCGTGGTGCTTATCAAGTCCGAGCGTTGGCGGGTATGATTTCTCGGGTGAGCTTGTTTTTGAAACAAAATTGTCTTTCAGAATTCAACAGATTCTGAAAGGTGGGATTACTTCTCCCGGGAAACAACGAACAAATACCATTGTGAGATATCTCGTTATTCTGGTTTGCACATATCTGATGCGTCTGCAGTGCCTTTGAGTTATACTCGAAAACAGCCGACGATGATTCAAGTTTGGCACGACCTGCCAGTGTCATTAGTCAGCCTGTGACGAAAGAGTCCGAACAAAGGGCAGAGTATTCTAAGCTAGCAAAAACGTTCCAGAGGACGTTCTGTCGGGGCAACATCCATATTCATTTCGTCGGGGTGTGGTGAGTCTTTTTGAAAACTAGTTTGGACACATACTGATTTCGACCCCATCAGGGATACCGTATCATCGGTTGGCTTCGGCAGGGGCAAAACGTTACCTTCCACGACGACTTCGTGTGAACATATTTGCTATTTCCGGCACGCCTTGGCTTTGGACGAACGACGCGTCAAGTTTTTGCCGGAGTATGTATACGGCGGACGATCTAGTTGCAGCAATGACGGGCGTGTTAAAGAAGTCTGGTTTGCGGGCTCCCATGCAGACGTGTAAGTCGGTCACCACTTAATCCAGGTCTTTGTCCTGATGTGCAGGTCACAAGTGGCGGTGGAAATAGACGTAACGAGAGGCTTCAGTCTGGTGACATTCCGTTGTTATGGATGCGAAGTCAAGCTATCGCTGCTGGGCTAACGATGGAACCTGCTGACGTGATGTGGAAGATCGATGACTTGAATAAGCGAATCACGCCTTCGCTGAACCTCGGATGGTGGTTTCTGGAACTGCTGCCTCTCCCGCGTTTACTGTACTACAATTCAAATCGGCAGACTATCAGGTAAGGGAGTTCACCCTCATGTTTTGGAACATTGTCTCATCGTCATTAGGCCTCACTTGGGGGGTCATAGGCGAATTTTACCTGGACAAAAGGTGCACGTGTCCGTGTTATTCAAGAACAACTACAAGCCTTATGCCCGATTCTACAATAATCCCGAGGCGTGGCCGGAGCCCATGTTCTGGAATGACGAAAGCAGCCATCAGAGGCTTCAGGAGTTATCGGATACGTGGGACAAGGACATTTTTGATAAAGGTTCCGTCCAGACATTGCTGAATGACCTCCATCCTGGACATCCCAACTTGGATGCTCTGGACCGCCTAGGTATCATGGCTAGCTTTGGTGGGCTCATATCTCGTGTTCCCTTTGTTGCTGATGTTGATACGTTGCACAGACGTCTGCAAACGCACTATGGGTGAGAATGAGAGGGCAAAGCGAATTTTAGGCACCTTTTTGAACAGTGCAGATACACTGATACGTCTCAGTACTGCCGTCACCTTTTGCGAGCTAGGATGGTCGCAGGAGTGGCTTTTGGACACGACGCATACCAATCTTGGTGAACAGATCACGGAAGGCATCTCTGAACTGTTAAATAACGATGAACATTGTCGTCGTGCTTGCATTTATCTGCCATCCCTTTGCAAGTGGACAGAGTTAAAGTCGCAACTAATCGGCGACAAAAACTTGAAAACGCTCGTGAGACTCTGTGACAACATACGCGTGGGCAAACACGAGGAGGGAACCTCCACCGTTGCTTTTCACAGCGCACAGGCCTTGTCCATGTTAATGAAGCGTGCGTCTATTCAGCGTTGTGTCTGCCTATGCTAATGATGTCTACATCAGTGGATGAGAAACTGGCTGAGAGACTTATTGATCTCGAAGCAGTGGGTGATATTACCGAGGCTCTGCGGTCAAATTGCAAGTAATACAACTTAAGCTATCTTACATCCAGCTTATACCAATCTGGCAGGCAAACCAGTGCTGGTATCTGTTTTGAACGTTCTGAATGGGTTGGTAAATTATAGTGTGTATATTCCTCTCATTTCCTTGACGTTGAGTTGATATGTCCCAGGAGGTGGAAGGGATTCCATGAAATCTGGACCCACGGTCGCTACACTTCTCAAGCTGGTTAAGCAATGCGACGACTTTGTTGCACCGGCGGCGACTCGTGTTCTCTGTTCCCTTCTTCCGGACAGTTCGTACACGTTGACAATCAATGGCTGAGTATCTGAAGTTGATATCGCTCTCGCAGATGACCTACGGTTGATCATGCTCCGATTTGGAGTACTCTTCATCTTCGTAGACATGCTGGATCGGTGCTCTTACGAGACCAAGCAAGTGGTGTGTCAGGCGTTTGTCGAATTGGCAAGATATGGTACGGCCATGTGTTTTACTTATAATCAAGTATATTCCTCCCACTGACTTCGATCATAGACGATGTACGACGCGAGTTGTCCCAAGGAAGGTACCTACAAGCACTCGCGAAACAGGTGCAGAATCACGTTCCAAGCAAGCGTGATGGTGCCATTTTAGCTTTGGTGATGCTTAGCGATACACAAGGTAGTGTTACGCTGTGTCATTTTACCACCAGAAGCTTATTGTCATCTGGGTTAGTGAGGACGGCGGTAACGAAGGCCACCGAGGAAACCAAGACGATTCCTGTCCTCGTCGCTCGGCTCAGCCATAAATCGAGTGCCCTTTCTGCTGCCTCGGTACTGGCACGCCTCGTGAAGATCGGTAGGTCGCATCGTGGCGGACAATGACGTAGGTTGGGTGTGCTTATTCGTTCTGTCAGACAACATAGCTACAATAGTATCAGGGGAAAACTCTGGTGCTCGTGTGGGAATTGTGGGTATGCTTCGGCGTCGCTGGTTCGATGGTGTAAACGGAGAGGACGGCCTTCGAGTCTTATCAGAGCTGCTCGAATGTGGTCAGTCTCAATATCGGTCGAGTTGGACCGAGAAACGAATGCATGCTGACGAACCTGTGTAGATTCGCTACGATCTGCTGTGCTGAGTGCGGGGGCTATTGGTATGTTGCGCGAGATGATCAATCCTGCACACTATGAAAGCACGTACGCGGGCTTGCACTATCTACGCGCCATCGGTAGATTTGGATTTGGTAGGTTTATTTTCTTTGCCTTACCCCGGAACTTGACACCTACCCCATCCGAACCATAGATAAGCAAACTGCAGAGGGGGACCAAAGGGGGCCTCTCTTTCCTGGGGCGTCGAGTTTGATTCCACATGTGGTGAGCGCACTGCGAGTTCCCCATCGGAGAGTTCAGAGGATCGCGATAGAAATCTTGCGATTCCTCTCGGCAGAACGTACAGTCGATTCGGAAAATTCAAATGAGGATCTACGCACTTTGATCATCGATGGCCTGTTGGACTTGCTCAAGGACCGACAGGTTCACGTTGTTCTTGCCGCGACCACCTCATTGTGTTTCCTAGCCTCGGACAGTAAGTATTTGCTTCTTTGAGCTTGGGACTCTACTCTCATGGATGAACCCCTCGTATGTGTGTGTCATACAGAATCTGTGCGCGACAGGGTCGTCATGGAAAAAGCGTTTTGGAATTTGAGCGAGGAGTATTACAGTAACAATGGACTGAAGCTCGAGTATGACGAAAAAGGCAGAGGCCCACGTGTGGGTATGTGCTCCTTTCGTTGTCCCTAAGACCTTTTTGTCAACCCTGGCCTTGTCCTTCGTTGCTGATGAAAATTTATTTTATCATGGCACAGGCGAAGTGTACCAATCCGTCAGACACATGATCAAGGTGATGCAAGCATGTGAAAACGACGACGCAGGTACCATGACCATTCAAGACTCGAAAGAGGTGGACATGGACATGGATCTAGACAGGGACAAGGACAGGGACAAGGATTGGTTACTTGTGGCAGCAGGACCAGTGCCGTACGAGCCAGTGAAGAAGGACAAATCGACGGCCTACTGGATCCTGACATTGTTGTGTTGTCCACCTTTGTTGCTGTGTGATATCGGGCAACGGGTGTGTCGGGACTTATGGCAGGAGGGGTAACAACGAGGATCGGTGATTGGACGAGACCAGTTTTCGAAATAGACGTTACGCTTCCGAGATATCATGTACACTACAACACGTCCAGTATGCGTACGTTGTCGAGAAGTTCATCCAAGGATATGCTCTCTAATCTGCACAGTAATCAAGTTGTCCGCCGCAACTCGCGGGTACACTTCCCCCTGTCGACTCGTCTGTGCCGGGGTGAACAAGAATATGGTTACCTAAGACGTGCGACAAGCTGCAACGCGCACATTGTCCAGCGAAACCGTATCCGCAGGTGCAGGGAGCAATTATTTTCCATCTCAGCATTCTCCATGCGAGTTGGAAAGTGTGATGTTGCCGGATGGCTGTATACGTTAACACGAGCAGGCAGACAATTGTTGACGCTGTTTGACTGCCCAGTCCAGGCAAGAATACTCACATCTCCAGAGCCAGAGAGGAAGTAACGAGTATGCCGCATCTTCTATCGGTGTCGTTTCGCCAGACATAGCTTATCCCGGATGTTGTTTAGCCCTGGGTGAAGTGTCCTCAGTCGTTCTGCAGACACTCCGGTTGCTTGCTCCATCTCTGCAACGATTTCCAGAGACTCCTTGTGATTCGATATTTCCAGACCCAGATACGGCTTCCAATCATCCGCGTAGAAGTAGATCACCTTCGCCCACGACATATTCCTGCAAAGTCTGGCAGGCCCAAGTACTCCATACACTCCTCGAGAGATCGGCGATCGTTCCTGAAGAGCGAACGCCTCGGAGATAGACGATCATCAAGGCCGAATTACGGTACCACTTGAACATGGTCAGTGACTAATGCCTCCTGGAGTACGAAATGGTCCTGTTTATCGATGCAGCACGTGTCGCTCCCGGCCCAATCAAATCCGGCATCCCGAACTATCTTGTAAGTTGAACTTTTCATGAGTTGGATATCATTATCTATCAATACGCGTATGACCTGCTGGAACAGTGGCTCGTTATCCTCCCATTTGTGTGATAGCATCACGTATCGGAAGTACTCTCTTACTCCGCGCTTGATGCGGACCCCGTCGGTACGCGTCGTCATCGATGATATCAGTTCGTCTGTACGACATGGCTACAAAAACTGCATGTAATGTCTACTATGGGGCAAAGCCCCGAAGGACAATAAACGCGGAAAAAATAAAAGAAAAATCAGTTCGTTATATATTGGCGAAGATTCGAATGTAGGCACTTGTCCGCTTGGTCTTGCAGCCGTCCGGTGGGCGAATTAATGAGCACTCGTGGTACATGTCGAATAGTCTGCTAGATAACCTTGCGAATCTTCGCTCGTGTACGAAAAGGGTTGATGTACTGGTTGCAACTTGCAACGTTCCATCGAATGGTGTTAAAAAGCATATTTAGTACATTGTTGCATCTTTGTGAGCATCACTTGAAGTCAAACGCAGTCACAGCGTCAATATAGAGTTTTGCCCCGTGTAAACTGCATGCTTGATTTCGTAGCCCCATGGTGATGTTGGATCTCGTGCGATCGCTTAATCATTCTGTGTCGGGGGGTAGGATATGTAGGAGACAACATGGCATTGACAAACAATTGTATAGTACTGTTAGACAATTCTGGCAATGGTAGGCAATGGTAGGAAATGGTAGACGATTGTCGGCAATTGTGCGCGATTGTGCGCGATTGTCGCCATTGCCGGGGATTTCCCACAATTGTCGTTTGACAGTTTTCTTGATTGGCAGTCGGAGGTGCTGAGCATGGCCGAAATCACACCGCGAAATCCATGCTCATCGATTTGGACCACACGAACGAAACTTTCCATTTCGAAAACGACTCCCAAAACGGCCCCAAATCGACCGCCCAAATCAACACTGAACCACCCTATTGGCCCGAACTTTTCCATCTAATCGACAACATGCTCCTTCGTTCTGCACTGAAGACGCCGGATCCGAGCCCGTTCAATCCAACAATTGTGAGATTCTCCTTGGTGATGAGTCGTAGTCAAGCCGCTAATTATGATGCAACAGGAGCACATTTATTCCGCCGCGCTTTTTGTCACGCCGCACTTTTTTTTTCAAGATCACGCCGCGTTTTTTGTGCCTGTCGCACTTTTTCGTGCGCATCATACCCGTTCCCACGGTTGCCGACCTGTCGGTGGCAAGTCCGAACTGAATTTTTAATTTCTCATGATTACCGACATTCTACAAAGCTACAACGCTATAATGCAATGCGACATCCTCGTCAGCTCACCCGATTGACGCCTCAGAACGAAGATAAAGCCAACTGCAAGGTACATTGATTGACCTACGGAAGGATGGGCAATGATGACGACGACATGGGCGAGGGTAACGCAATGGTGTGCCCGCCGCCTGAACGACAACGACGGCAACGAGGTTTGGGGTGATGCAATAGTGCGCCCAACAACAGAAGGTTAAAGGAGTGTTCCTCTTTACCCCAGCCGTGCAGCCCATCTGCTCACTTCCATGCCCTCATATTCCAACAACACCTTATGTTCCCTGTCCCATTCACATCTCCCCATCCATCTTTGCCTCCGAGCAGCCTGTCCCCACCCTGCGCCCACCACTCCGACGACGACGATGACCAGGGCAATGCAACGGCGTAACCACCGCCTCAACATCGACGAGGGGGAGGAGGTTGAGGGCAATGCAACAGTGCGGCCTTGACGCTGACACTGACAATGAGGGTGGGGGCAGCGCAAAGTGCGTCCACTACATTAACGACGAAGAGTCGACGATGGTGAGGGTGACCGGGATACTTTTTCATCTACATATGACTACGCACATGTGCAAAAAGTGGGTGTTGTATCTACGAAAAATGCAACAGTCAATCAAAAAAGTATGACCCGACGAAAAAGCGCGGCATGATGAAAAGCGTGGCGTGATCTTGAAGAAACGCGGTGACAAAAAGTGCGGGGTGACAAAAAAGTGGCGTGACCGTCAAAAAGCGCGGCGGAATAAATGTGCTCCTGTTGCATCATACGCTAATACCATGGGTTTGATATCGGGGACTTGCAAATCATCACAATGACTCCGTACAAAATCCATGGTTGCGATGTCCGGCGCTTTGTAACCCGCAGGGCCGCGTCCGCTAAAGCGAAAAGAAAGATGGCGGTGATGCGAACCGTGTCCGCATGGACCGAACCGGGCACATCGTGCTAACATTAACAACTAAAGCAAAATACGAACCACTCACCGGATCACAACGAACCAGGACGACGATAATGATGATAACGCGCGTGAGGCGACGACCAGGAGCAAGTACACAATGTGTGGTGCCTCGACTTTGATATGATGCTTTCGTCCTTTGAGGACAGTATTCGAGCATCACGGTACTTGATCGACCTTGGCCTCGATTTACCACGGAAGGAGCGCCTACGCTTCTTGTTTACGTCGTATACTGGATAACGCAAAGAGTCCTTTCCCTGAGCAAGTTCAATTGGACCCATCTGGTTGTCGGCGCAGGATACGGAGAGAGCAAGTACGTGACGGAACGGGTGAGTGGTGGATGATGTCATTAATGAGATGATGGATATGGGTATTGAAAAGGGTCGCTACAGATCATAGAGCGGTTTACATATAACCTCGCTTCGTGTCGGCCAGATCGCGGGTGGACAGGGTTGTTCCTGGACCACGACGCAGCAAATGTGTTCATGTTTTACTCTAACATTAAAAGTGGAAGAAGTGAGGAAAGCATCATCGAAAGTAAGACTACTGTAACGCCATTCACTCATGCGGCGTCAGCAACTTGACGTCACTCGAAGAACTGTACCATCTCCTCGGCTGCATCTCCTTCAAGACAGCCTCGGACGCCAATTTCCTTCCGTTCCCCTTGGCTCGACAAACTCCCTTCAATCGTTTTGCCGTAGATCTGAACCCGTCCACTTCCTCGGTGTCCCCTGTCACCCTCACCAATGCTCGACCAAATTCCTCCGCCCGCACGCCAGGTGCACAACTCTTGTTTCCAAAGAGGCCAATGCCAAAGAACTCGACACGGTTTGCATAGTCATACGTGTCGAACCAAACCGGAAGGACAACGTGTGGCAACCCGGACCTATTTCAACACGCCCCGTCAGATCATCGGGTACGTCCAGAACCACGTAAAAAAGGCTCACCAAATACCTTCAAAGTACGAATTTGCACCTCCGTGGTGGACCGTACACACCACGTTCAGATGTTGCAAGATCGAAATCGGTTCCGCCTCCACCCAACCCACCACTTTCACCCTTCCCTCTTTGATGTCTTTTCCAATGATGTCATCGACCGTTTTCCGAAAGTCGCTACTTGTCTTGACCTTCCAGAGCACCTGAAGTGCCCCATTGCCCTTTCTATCGTGATAATCCAGCACCATCCGGAATGCCCCTGCCATCTCCCTCGCATACTCGTCACTCGAGATTGCATGTGAACCTAGATTCACCATCACAGTCGGTCCGTTGTCCAACCACTTCATCAAAGCTGGATCACTCTCCTCCAGGGGATCGAAAGGCACGACGATGGGCCCGCAAAGGACCATCTCTTCAGGGATCACCTCAAATGGATAGTCGGTTTCAGGGAGCGCGGGACAGATGTGCTTTGCTCCACTGCACACGTCTAAGCCACCTGACAACGTGATACCGAGAGAGCGACGCATGGCTGTGAGTTTCCTCGTTCTCGCTGGTATCATGAGATGTGCCAAGACTTGCAAATGAAGGAAGACGTTGAAGGGAACCTGCCACCACTTGAGGGGAAATGAAAATCCTGATGACATACTAGATAGTGGGGTGAGGAAAAAGCCCCCGAGGCGGAAAATAAAACGACGAACGCGGGATACTTCCACAGTGCTGCGAAGCGAGGCTGCACCTTGAGGGCGGCATCCATGATGGAATTCGGGAATAAAACGATAAACTTTTGGCCCACAAGCTGGCAGGCGTCCAACGCGGGAAGATGAAGTGGATCTGCTACTACCACATCCGGCTTGATCGTTTCAATCATCTTCTTGGCAGTCTCGATCGCTGCAAGATGCTCCTCCGCGTCCCATGGATAAGCTCCAACTTCAATTTTTGTGTAAGATTCAAGAGCACTGGCAATGCCATGAGGGTGCGGGAGGGTGACAGCGTTGATACCGTTCTTTGCCATAGCATCCCAGTATGACGTGAGGCCCTTGTATTCATGAAAGATAACGGACCCTGCAGGTGGACCGCCGGAGCGCGAAGCATGGCAAATGACGAGTTCTTGAAGGCGTGCAATGCGAGATTCGAAAGGCGCAAAAGATGAGAGACAGACGTTCACCCCTGCAAGGGCGAGTTCATAAGCGATCGCGAAAAATACGTTGGCTGCGCCGTACTCCGCAGTGGTATAGAGAAGCACAGTGTTAGAGGAAGAAGTCATGGCGGATACGGGTAAGCAATGGGGAGCCAAGCATGGGGAGATATAGTGTTTTTCAAAATGCCAGTTGGAAACTTATCTCGAAAAACCGACATCTGGCCGCCATCGGCTGTAAGCTAGCTTAGTGGGTGACGGCAAGTCTTCCGTTCATCTGCAAAGCAGCCTCGGGTAGAACAACCGATCTTTGAGAATTGCAAGCTTACGATCGTCCGGGAAAGATTCTGATTGGTGGTTCAGACGATGTGAGGTGATATTTTCGCCAAATGGGATGAAATTTTCATGCTAAACCAAAATAGTAAACCAAAAGTGCTCCAAAACCGCTCGGTTAACCCGGTTCGAAATGTAGATGCAGCCTGCTAGCCTATCGGCAAGTTGGAAAGGCCATTTTGGAGGCTTTTTGGTTTTCTCGTTTTGGTTTAGCATGAAATTTCACCGCATTTGGAAAAAATATCACCTCACACTGTCTGAACCACCAATCAGAATCTTTCCTGGATGGTTGTAAGCTTGCAATTCTCAAAGACCGCTTGTGTTACCCGAAGTGTTTTGCAGATAGGCTAGGGCGGGTTGTTTGTACTACGGCATAGAAGTACCCTAACAGGGTCAACCATCCCGGATGTATTCCCGCCAATTCCGAAAGCGGATATTCAAAATTTTAATTTTTCAGTGCCGGCAGGCATCGCGCGCACACCGTCAGCGCTTCGGTCAACCATCCCGAGAATCTGCTATTGTAGTCAGGCATCCTACAATGTAAGGCAACAATCTTTGAACCATCTTGCAACAATCTATGGCAGTTCTATGGCACTTATTTCGTGCTTATTTACACTTTTTGTTACTTATATACAATCCATTAAGTATTATGTTTGTAAAGTGTACAAGTACAATAAGTAGCTACCGAAAAAAAGATGACCACTGTACTAGTAGCATTGC